>JALIZH010033007.1:3805000-3820000 GCA_030522465.1 Rhipicephalus appendiculatus | reverse complement strand
TTCCCCTTCATCGTTTTCTGGGCCGTAAACGGTGCTGTTGCTCGCAATTAGAGGAGTTTATTTCTCTCGTTTCTCTCTCTCTCTCTCTTTTTTGTTCGGTGAAATCTACACGTGTCGTTTGACGCTGAGTCATATAAGTAGGGTTGGAAAGATGGAAATAACCTATCGTTTGATGCTGACACTGTGTTGCCAGGTACGTGTTACTTTTTTGCTCTGTAACCTTGTCCTTGCAGCGCTGCAACTAAGTAGAAGATGCCGTACTAACAAGTCCTATTAGGTATCCTCATTGCTGAACCGTTATGCGTGACAACGTCCGTTGATGCCTTGGTGCTTGTGTTTACATTGCAGGTGGTCGTTGGCGTATTTTTCTTTGCCTTGGCCATGGTTTGCCACGCGGATATAGCACTCGCTTTCTGGTGCCATTTGAAGAATTTGTACATTCCCGATTCACTAACACTCGGCCAGCTCAACTGGACAACGTCCGCCACAGTGCAAACAATGACTATCCGGTCCGGAACGTGAGTGCCATAAATCACCGCTCGTAAGCCACTTACTTTCCGAACAACGAATCCCGCAGACGTGCGTTCCTTCGGTGGCCATTTTATGCCCTGCAGGAGTTTGTCCGTCGTCAGCGATGTTTGTTCTTTCACTTACCTTTGCGTGTAGACTAATTTTCTTTCGCGGTCATAGCTTCGTACCTGCCAGGGGATCGGTATTCCGGGGATGTTTTCGTAGAGTATGATGACGTAACATAGCCAACAGTGTAGAAACGAAAAATCTCACTGGCTTTTATGGGGGGGAGGGGGGGGGGGGGGGAGTTAGGATCAACACAAACGACTGAACAAAAGAAGAAGCAAAAGAAG
This sequence comes from Rhipicephalus appendiculatus, assembly GCA_030522465.1. NCBI lineage: Eukaryota > Metazoa > Arthropoda > Arachnida > Ixodida > Ixodidae > Rhipicephalus > Rhipicephalus appendiculatus. The sequence goes on along the minus strand of JALIZH010033007.1, from coordinate 3,819,137 downwards.
AAGATGGCTTTCGCCTTCAAGTCGTCTTGGGCGAATGCATAAGGAACCCTTTGACTTCTTGACTTATGAATTCCCTTGTAAGATACCGATTCCAGCGCAGTCGGGGCTCGCTTCCTTTCTAAGAGCGTCGGCTACCCAGAGTACCCCGCTTGTTTTGGCGTTGCCTCATAGATCGCTATTAGCCAACGTCGACGGGGCTTTCGGTGCAATCAAACGGCGCAAGGCTTCCGAAAGCGAAGATTTAGAGTGCCTAAATATTTGTGGCTCGCCGATGTGATAGCCTCAGGGCGGCCGTAAAAAGTGTCCTTACAATGAAGTCACGTAATTAGTCTACAGTATCTAAGAATGATAGGCGAGGTCGTAAAACAATTTTAATGGTGCGTTTTACAGCAGTGTATATGGTAACTCCCATGGTTTACTCGATCACCTCGCAACTAATACTCTGTGGCATTTATTGCAGTACGGGAACTGCAGCCGTTGAGTTTAAAAGCAATTTGCAGCTGGAACGAAATTTTGAGAATAAATTTCTCGAAGTAGTGATCAAAGTTTACGCGACGCAATGCTATGACGCCCCGGGTATTTTTCTGCTTCAGCGTATAAAGGGTGTCTTGTTAAACAAATTCGTCTATAATTAAAAGAAAAACGTCGAATGTTCTTAGAAAGTTGTCTAAGGGAACATGTAGGCGTAAAGGTTTATTGTACGAAACTATTATTGCAGTCTTCTCTGGAGCGTTTTTGTTCAGCATCGGACCCGCCGTCACTCAGATTATTCTAGCGTTCGGCGGCGTCTGGAACGTCACCATAGAACGCGCATTTCCGCGACCACTGGAATGTGTGTTTGGCATTAACGTTTCACAAAGCCAGAATTTCCCTGATGTGTGTAATCCTAGATGGGGGTTTTACATTTCGTTCTAGCACGTGCTTTCATTCCACCACCACGAAACATTGCAACGAGATCTTCACAGAAGATGTTCTTCTTTTGCATTTGTTTTGTACCCCCGTGACAACGCATTCACACCTGGTTCAGTTATATTGGATTCAGCAAGCGTGGGCGTTTAGCCTAAAGGTAAGATACCCGACTTAACAGCTTGGGACCCTAGATTCGAAACCGAGCCCTTTCAAGAAAGCTTAGTATGTTTTCTTGACAGGGGGGACAGCCAGAAAAAAACTACACAAGCGCTTGTGTAGTGTCTTTCTTTCTTGCTGTCCCTGTGTGTAATTTTGCGCTTCCTATGACTCACATAGGTAGGCCTTCTTCTTACCCACTCTAGCGAACTGGCCTAAAAAATGGTTCTAAGGTATTTATATTATTTATCTCTCTCTCTCCCTCTGAAGCAACTGCGAATTTCAGCAACTGGAAAGCGTATGAAGTCACTCAGCTGACATCTTTCCGCGTACACGGCTGTGCTGTTACGGTGGCAGCGCTTCACTCGACAGTGGCATTTAGAACACCAGGAATGGATGAATTGCACTGCGCCGTATTTATTTGTATACCCCTGAACCGTATTTTACAACCGCGAAAGCTACACTTGCTCAAGGAAACAAGTAGTGATAGGCTCAGTCAAGCTTAGTAGCTTTTGTAAAGTTATTATTGTGGAGGCTTTTCCGGTGTCTACGGGAAAAACAGAAGACGGCTGTTTGCGTATAGAGTAGGCTGCTACTACAATAGGTTGCGTATACAATAGGTTACTATACAATAGGCTGTTGCACCTATATTCTGGTGCGCCCACTATGTGGAGGGTGTACACATCAATTCGCTGAGCAGTTCACATCTGGCTGCTTATCTTTAGCTCATGTGTGCTAAAAGTAAAAGCAAAAAGCAAACTGTGAGTAATGCGGTTGTAATAGGCGCCTTTTGTTTTCATAGAGCAGTGGAACGTCAGTAAGTGTAATCACAACTATCCATCGCAGAATAAAGAAAGTTCAGGAATTAATACGTTATTCGTCGCACCCTACAAAAATTGTTTGGTGCTCTTTGGCCAGACGATTCACAGTCGACATTGATCCAAAAAATACAAGTCTGCGAAAACTATACATTTGAAACCAAGGAACCATGTAAAGATGCTTAAAACTTGTACGGGTGAATTGGAGACGTCTTGGACGCATTCAAATTGTTATTTATAAAATAATGCGCTTTCGCAGTGAAGAAATCTAAACCCAATATGGAGATTGTCTTGCAGTGTTGAGAATTCGACGAGTTCGAAACGTACGCTGACGCCTTTTTTTTTTTTATTGATATGATTTATAAGGAGATGTTGGTGCACAAGTAAGGTGCCGGCTACTCCTTAGCCCTTGAGTGAATATGGAATACACATCTTAACAAAGGAAAAACAAAGAACAGTACATGGAAAATAAAACACAAGAGCACACATATGTAAAAACACACTCACACGCACATAACAACACCATCACAACGTACAAGAAAATGTCCGAATGCCAATGGATAATGTCTCTGATAATGTATCTGGTCATCATTGAGTCCAACCGGATCAACACAGCAGTCAACACGTCTAGTCCTTATGGGGATTCTCCTATAAATATTTTTTTTCTCATCCTGTAATGTGACCATTTGTATTCATGACACGCCCCGAAATTCCAAGTGTTCCATTCTACATGATTGTTACTCCTTGCGTGGAATTAACGGAGGAAGACGAATGGAGGTCGACAAATTGCTTAAAAGTGATACGCTCGCTTGGATGTTCTATATTCCTGGCTGCTTCTTTTAAATTTGACGCCCGTAGAGCGAACGCGGCATTTCTCGCGAAATCCTAATTACGTTGTCGACCCACACATTTGTCTCACTTAGGTTCGCGGTCGAAGAAAGAACGCCGCTGCGAAGCTACAGGTCGTTTGGGAGGCAATTCACACAGTGCTTAGACTTCATACTCCCACGTTCAGGCTTCACACAGAAATAATCTTGAGAATGTGTCAAATTTAAGTGGGACAAATTGCTTCAGAAAATTTTAGATTTACGTGTTGACAACTGAAAAAAAAAGGCTGACTGCAATTTTACTACCCTGCCACGGTGGTCTAGTGGTTATAGAGCTGGACTGCTAACCTGCAGGTCGCGGTATACCGAATCCCGGCCGCGGCGGCAGCATTTTCTATGAAGCCTTGAATGCATTTTAAAAGAAAACATTCCACAATAGCACGATTGAAAGTTGGGCGAGTTGGTTGGGATTCCATTGCTTTTAAATTGCGCGGAAAGACGGTTACGAAAGAAAGGCGATAAACACAGGGCGACGCGCTACTAACCAACTGAAATATTTTATTGAGAACGCACATTTATATAACGCAATCCCAGTAATCCCCCGCCATGAAGACCGATAACAGACAGTTACCTAGAGCATCGTATCATCTGCTGGCACGTGTCGTTGCAGGAACCATATCTCCTTTTCCATGCAAACTGATACGAGGTGCATAAGCCATCCCTCTATCAGTTTGCATGAAAAAGGAGATATGGTTCCTCCAACGACACGTGCCAGCATATGATATGATGCTCTATAGAACATCATATCATATGCTGGCACGTGTCGTTGCAGGAACCATATCTCCTTTTCATGCAAACTGACACAAGGGGGGGATGGCTTATGCACCTCGTATCAGTTTGCATGAAAAGGAGATATGGTTCCTGTAACGACACGTGCCAGCATATGATATGATGCTCTTGAAAAGAAGATATGGTTCCTGCAACGACACGTGCCAGCAGATGATACGATGCTTTAAGGTAACTGTCTGTTATCGGTCTTCATGGTGGGGGATTACTGGGATTGCGTTATATAAATGTGCGTTCTCAATAAAATATTTCAGTTGCTAATAGGGCGTCGTCCTGTGTTGATTGTCTTTCTTTCGTACCGTCTTTCCGCGCAATTTAAAAGCGATGATTCCACAATAGCAGCACAGATATCCCGAAACGAAATGGCCCCAGCCTCATGTATAAAAGTATTGCGACAAAGCAGAAAAAGAAAGAAATAAATTTAAAGATAATATGCGCGAAAGCGTTTTTTTTATCATTCTGTCAAGCAACAATCTATTTTGACGCTTAAGCTTCGCTGACGCAAGCTACGTATATCCATATATGCGCGTGTATGTGCGACCTCACGTTTGCATATAAACGTGGTTTCTTGGTGGGAACACAGTGCCTATTTAAGGTAGTTGGTTAATTCAGCAGTTATGTAAATAAATTAAACTATTCCCGAACAAAATTCTTGTGTCCGCGCCCTGCGTTCCTTCAATTGCTCAAGCCCGACGTTGTTCAAGGAAGGCACTACTTCGTTGAGTTGTATAAGCATTAGTTCTTTTAGATACTTGTACATAACACTCCCTTGTGATTATCTTAATGTTTAAAGGAAAGTGCACGCGCACAAAAAAAAAAAAGAGCGGCCTTGAGCTTTTTTTTTTACATCATCGCACTTCAGTGCGGCAACAATGGTAGGGTCCTACGTGGAGACAAGACAGACTCCGGGCACTGTTGTAGCCATAACGACATGCATTGTTCCATTCCAAACAAATCTATCTAAAATGCATATAATGTACCCATTAAACCGAGATTTATGCGCCTTTAATCTCCCATAACCATATTCTCTATATATGATGCTGCAAACCTAAGGATTTAGTTTATGTGGGCCATCTTTTGAATAGCATAGACGGAATCTTTTCATGTATATAAAAGCAGCCTAAAAAATAAAGACGTACTTCAAGTGCAAAACAAGCAAAACAGAGAACGATCAGCTCCAACATTCGTAAACCCACTCATCAAACTTCTTTATCATACTTCATGGGACACACACATCAGTGGTATTCCCGTGAAACATTTTTTTCTTAGTTATTTCCGATGGTTTCACGGGAAACAAAATTGCGGGAAAAGAAACAGTAGCAGTCTATATCGATCCTGCACTTGCATATCACGTTTCGTGCTACAACCGGCGCTGCGACGTTTGGAATTGCCATTGCTACGTTGGCCCGAATGTTTCTCGTGGTTTACCGCTCACCTCTAGTGCAGTTGCCGCAAAAGAAAAAAAAATGCCCACAATGCTATTGCGATGTTCTGCCCTCGAAAGCCAGGCTTCACTACCGGGAGCAGGGAACGTGCCGTTAGGCATAACTTTTCTCGGGCCGATTGATTTTCCAACCCGGTGTTTCGGTTCTGAAACGCATACGGCGTTTGTGCGGCGGAGCTCTGGCGACAGTCAGCAATATTTTCCTGCAAGTTCATTTCACTGTCAATATAGGTATACTGCCGGAGAACCACGCATGAAATTACGTCTTTTAAAGGTCTCGTCAACTTCTTGCTTTAGCTTTGTATTCTGCATCAACATCGTTTTAAATAACAGTGGGGTCTGCATGTAGGGCTATCTCCAGCCCCTGGCCTCCCTCTCCCACCCCGTAGAAGGCCACGTTAGATCTACAGCCGCTGGCAGAAACCAATTTTCTTCTGGAATCTGTATAGTTACTGCCATTGTAGGAACTATTCTTCAGCGAAGAACATACGACCAGTCGCTGGGAAGGGGCTGCAACCGCTTTTGAGTTCGGTTCGATTACTTTAGAAGCGGGAGCGTACTACTTCGCATCTCCCGCTACTATCCCTGCAAACGATTCACGGATTAGTGCACAGACCAAGATTTTTTTCTCAAATTCTTTATGGGAACGCTGGTTTTTTCAAGATATGCACTACTGTTACCGAAGAACGGTGACACTACCCCTCTTTATAGCGTTCCTGGAAAGAATATACACTTCTTGGGGAACCTAAAAAATTTTAAACCGCAGCTAGTTCCAGACCCTACTGTATGTACAGCTTCAGCTGATGTCTTCTCGTGCGGCACGTTCTTTTTTTTTTCTTTAGAGAAGCCTAGATCTTCTTCACATTTCAAGAAACCCGCCACGGTGGTCTAGTGGTTAAGTTACTTGACTACTGACCCGCACGTCGCGGGATTGAATACCAGCCGCGGCGGCCGCAATTTTTGATGGAGACAAAAATGCTCGAGGCCCGTGTACTTAGATTTAGGTGCACGTTAAAGAACCCCAGGTGGTCGAAATTTCCGCAGTCCTCCATTACGGCGTCCCTCATAATCATATGATCGATCTGGGACATTAAACCCCAAAGATTATTATTGTCGAATTACAAAAAGAAAAATTGTCGACGGGCAGTTTCTGAGAACGAGGGTACAAAGCCGGTTTTCGAAAACTTGAAAGCTTGCTTTCCACTGTTGTCTCTACTAGGAACCTGATTTACTGGAACCACTGTTCTAGTAAATCAGTGTTGTAGTGAACTTAGTAAATCAGATTAGTAAATACAGTAACCGTTAGGGTATTTCCTGCGCGTAAAAATGCACATGTCTTTGTTCTGAGTTCGTCGGAGTCCTTTCTTTTCCGTGGGATAGAGCATGTAAAGCCACCGCTCTGTTGGAAAAACAAACTCAGCGCGTGGCCGCGTAAGAGAAACACGAAACCACATCGAATGTTTTGCTCTCATACGTGGATTCCCGGGAATGCTCAGCGCGGCCGGAACGTACCCGAGCTTGTACAAGCATGGGAACGTTGCCGATGTTTGCGGAGAACGAGAGATGGCTGCAGCAGCAGCGGTATTCGAGGAACGTGAGAGGACCTCTCAGTTCTGTTCTTTGAGCATCCCAGAAAGCTGAGGCGCTTTCACAGAATGCTCCAAAATTGGCGAATTTGTCTTCACTTTCTCTTTCAGCTTACCTCGAAAACCTGTTGTAAAGCAACGATCGAACGGGGCTACAGTTAGTGCACATTGATGTTAAAATGCGCTTCGTATGACAGTTACTGGAACGACGAAGAAACGAGTGCGCCACGCACGTTCACTTGTTGTTTCTTCGTCCTCCTTTAGTCCAGCAGCTTTTATACGCAGCGCATTTCAACATGATCGAAACCCTCCGTGGATAAAATAGCAGACAGAGGCGATGACTGCTCGAAAGAGTGAAAGCAATGAAGATGAGTTTCTTTCAATGATTGGGTTTGGACAGTAGCTCAATAACGGCGTATTTGTCGGCAATGTAAACGCGCGCTTTGTCACACAGCTTTATCTTGTATGCTACTGTTTGTAAACATACGTGCATAGCGTTCATAAATTCCAGCGAGCAAGATAAAAGGAGGGCATTGAACACACGTACAGTTGTATGCTACTCTTCTTCTTCTTCTTTTTCTTTTTTTTCCAGAAGTTGGCCCGTGTTGCCCATATATATAATTCATTTCGGGATACCTCTCCCTTTCTGCCTTTGCCTTGTGCCTGTAGGAAACTGCCAGCGCAGTGCTAGTGTACAATGTGCTACGCATGCAGCGCTATACATTTATGCGTCACACTACGTTCAGTGGGAGTGCTTTCCACGTCGCTGCCTATGAAACCGCAAGCCGCACGTACACACCTGACTATTTGTCAGCTGTTTTAGTTCATGCGTTGCAGTTGGAATGAGTTACTGCCAGGAACAACCACATGACGGCTACTACAAGTTCATGCATCATTGTTGCTATATTGAGGTTCACTGCTGGGCTGCCTTTCCTTTTTCCAGTCTGTTTCTTCTTTTTCCTCTTTGATATTAGCGTACTCGTTCGTATCTATCCGGTAAAGCGAAGCAAGGTGTTATATATAGATGTGGGTTCCCTGCAACAACTATATCTTTCTGCACCCACAGCGTGTGTTTATTTTTGGAGGACTTATTGCCGTGCAGGTTGTAACAGTGTTACGCTCTTTCGCAAGTGCAGCTGCATCCCGTGGTTCGTAACTCATCGCTGATTTGCGCACATTAGTTCGCGTTCCAGACGCTTACTACCTGCACGCAGAAGGGATCCAATTACGCTAATGCGCAAATGTGCAAATAAATCGCTTAGCACGCGCCTATCTTAATGCCTGCTGCCCAGCTTCGAATGTTTTGCCACATTGGCTAACCATGACGCATGTTTTATTCTGGTAACTTTTATTAGTTCAAGAACCTGCACAGCGAATGACAGACATTATTTTTTATAACCGTGATCACGGCTAGCTCAGTAAGAAAACGTTTAGAAACGGTGAAGCTTTCGAAAAAAATTAGTCTCCAGACACTTTCAAATCATTATGAACGCGAGAACGTCTCTCCTGATGCAGTCACCTATCCTTTATTCTTTATTCTTTATTCAGAAATACCCTGCTTTGCCCAAAGGCATGTAAGCAGGGGGGGTTACAACTGGTTTCAGGGTTTGCATGCACATAAATACCCGATAAGTGGACGAGGGGACAACCGCCGCTGTAGCCCAGTTGGTAAGAGCATCGGGTGCGTAATCTGAAGATCGCACGTTTGCTCCCTGCCAGCGGCAAGTTGTCCTTTTCGTTCACATTAATTTCTTCACATCTATTTCACAATTATTAAAATACACTTAAAACAGTGTAAGTAACGTTCTCGATACCTTCCTTGGCTTCATTATCTGCTGGTCTTCATTAAGGTTACTATGACGACAACGACGACGATGACGACGACGGCACAGGGTAGACAAAATAGCGTCGCTTTAAAACTACATGTGAGTGGTCCAATTTCGCGGATGCCGCGTCTTTTACGCTCATAGCTATTTACTTCGTCAAGCATTTGCGAACTTGCGAAATCTGCTTTGAACTCACTATTTTGTTGTAAGTTTAATTGGAAGTGCAGCAAAGGCTCAGTTATTCAGAGCACGTTCTCGGATGATCCGTGGCATCTATAGCAATGCTTATCTTCATTACTCCACTGCCATCGAGAAGCGATAAAATTGAGTTTATTGGGGCGGCCACGCGTGGTTCCCATTTCAACGTGGCGGGTGAGCACTGCTATGCAAATTTTCTTCGCTCCTCCAGACGTAAAACGCCGCATCCTTGCATGCGTCCCACGAAGCGAAGAGCTTTTTGCGAAGAGCGCCAGTTTCCGTGAAAGGCACCTTGGTTGTACGAGAAGCCGAGTTTAGAGTGCTATTCGAACGCTTTAACGCCGCCTTCTCCTTTGAAGCCTTCCGACAGTTAAACCCGTTTCTCTTGTTGCAACAGCGCGACAGAAGAGAGATATGAGTGGAGATTACATTATAGAAAGATACTATTGGCAAATCCTTCTTATCTGGATCCGTTTTTACTTTTGTTAGTCATAAAAACAAAGTAATAACGTCCCGGTGAGACGAGCTTGAGACGAGACACTTCAAGCGCGGCATTAGGAAGAAATTGCAGAATACGATATCCTGATAAGACCGATCGCGAAGCTCATGCTATTATCATCGCGATGAGGGTTTCATCATTGGATCATTCGACAGCCGTTGTTGCTGTAGTTTGTTGTTGCTGCTGTTGCTCCTTTAATAACTAGCTCCGGCCCACGAGGTACATTGGCAAAATTGTATTAAACGAAAAAAGTATACATGAGCAAAGAACTAGATGGGAGAAGAATAAACACTGAATAAGCACTTGCAAATGTAGGACTAATCAAATGAATAACATAAAGCGATTTCTCAAAGGAATATATGGAAACAAACGGGTAGAATTGCTAGAAGTTTACACTGGGTAGAATTTACAAACAAATTCTACCTCACAGCCTGCAACCCTTACAGCGTATTCTTCTGGGTACTTCAATGAACTTATGTAGGAATTTTAGAACAACACCGTGACTTTCACCTGACTGAGAGCCTCCTAAAGAAAAACTGTTAGCGCTGGTGCACTAAATATTAGCAGAACATAACACTAATCATACCGGCATTGTCTACTGTAAATTGGACAGTGACTACACCGTCATCAAAAATATCAATGCTTGTTGAAAATCTCATTTTATAAAGCGAGAAAAAGGTTGAACAGAAGGTCAGCAGAGTGACAAGCAGCGTCTCAACAAAAACCGGTTAGGAAAACACGAGCTCGCGCTCAGAGAGATCAGTACGGCTGCGGCGCCATGTATTTATGGTCACTGTACTTTGCAATTTCTTAAATGAACCAACTTCTTTTCCTTTTGGTTGGCTGTGCATCGAATGGCTTTCAATGTCTTCAATTCGCTCCAAGTGTTTCCATTGGTTTTTAGCAGTCTTACACTTCGTGTATTGGCTCTGTGACGGGTCTGAGAACGTGAGGATTTCAACACTATTTAGCATCTATGTAAGATTGCGTCAGTCCGGATCAAAAATATCCGCTGGAGCTTCTTTACGGTATTTCCTGTTCCTATAACACTGTTTATATAACACGGTTGTTTAATAAATCACTATTCGGTAACAATTACTTCACTATTTAGGCTTCAATAACGACTGCCTCATCGGAATTATAATGGTTGTCATTAAAATTTTGCCCATTGACAGTCACAAAGATTTTTTTTGCCAGAGTTTGATTTTAGAAATTGCTAGAGGTCACATGATATTTCGAAATGCACAAAAATGTCCAGAGCAAAAATCTGCTGTGTGGCCGCGTTGGCATCCTAAATATTTTTGCTTTGTGGAGAGAATTCAAGGAGTGAATTTTACGTGTTTTGCTTTAATATTACCTCGGTAGAGAGACAAAGCCACATCGTTGTGTCTAGAACACCAAAGGTTCCTGAAGACATCAAGTTTGCACTATTTTCATTTAATTATGAAGCAGTCACATGACACCTTAAAGCTACTTGTGGTAACCTTGCCTCCGTATTGTATATAGTTTATAATTTTTTTAGCATTAAAACAAATGCGTAAAAGTGATAACAGCGCAGAAGTGACATTGGTTGGTAACTTGTACGTGCGAACACTGTTTGAATAATGCGAAGTTGTTATATTTGATTGTATTTGTCTAATTTGTGTCATTAGGCTGAGGAAGAGAACAAAGGTCGAAACCCAAAAAAAAAGTTAAATCTGATTACTTGTAAGAGTTGTGCCTAAGCAGGATTTCAGGTTTTGCTTACTATTTCATGCACTGAAAGTATCGCGGAAGTACCATCAATACGGAAGGACGAAGCATGAGCAATGCACAGCGGCCTTCTTCTATTCCAGAGACGCTAGACGGCGTGTCACACAGCACCAAAGGACTTCAATCGGCCGTGCACGCCGCCGCAGAACATGAATATTTCATGCGAGAATGTGAAGAAAGATGAAACATGAAGCCGCCAAGTGTGGTGTGTGGAACATCAAAGGTTCCCAGTGACATTAAGCTTGTTACTATTTAAGCACACCAGTAGCTATCCGCGAGATAGGTGCTTTATGATGCTACACAATCTCAAGAAATTCCAGGTGAGGAAGGAACCAATAATAAAGATCACAAGAAAATGAAATGTATATAAATAACTCCAAATCGAAACCAGAATTACATGAAACATACAGGAATGCTTTCGACTCATATTCCTTAACATCCGTCTCGATACTCGTACCATCTCACTTTGGTTATTCACTTCCTCTAGTTATTCGGAACCTTCCATCAATGTTGAATGAGGTCGCAACCACCTCACTAAAGGCAAATGGAGGTGATGTTGGACTGTGTGGCTTCGCGGATAAGAAGATTGAATACGTAGTGAAACACATTTTTCTTGCATGTTGTTGTAGCTTGGCGATAGATATGGACACATAGAAAATAGGAACTTCCGACGAAACACAACACTGCGTGCCCCTTCAGTGTGGACATGTCCTTCACCGCGCAACAATAACGTCAAAAATGCCACAGCAACAAGCTCATGCAGTGACCCCTATTGGCGTATTTTTGATGTTGCAGGTTAAAGTATCCCCTGTGCAATAGATTTTCACAGCGCGTAAAACATATTGAGTCATTTGTTATTCCGAAGAAAACCGCGATAGACGAATAGGGAATATGTTGTTTGGACGAGTCGGTGATGAAAAACCACACTGATTTGAAACTTGGAGCAAGCGAGTAAAGGGTTTCGGCAAGGGAATAATACATGTGACGTTCTCCGAGTATTTCCGTATCTATTACCTGTGGTTCGTTGCACAATACGCTGCCTCGCTGCGGGTGAGACCACGTCAACGGATATCGGTAGGGTTCCTCTGCGGCGGGTCACAACAACGATGCTGTTTTTTCAATAATTAATTTTTTTTAATAGAGGTGGTTCATACTGAAATTTTAAGCGCACCACGTGACAGAACCCCCCTCAAGGTGTGGAAATGAAAAATCGATGCGGACGGACAGGTCGTCGGGTTCACTCCCAGGTCATCCAAATCAATAAAACATTTTCTTCTGGTTTTCGTTTGTCTTCTGTTCGTGCGCATTTTAGCGACGTCTCATCTACGATGGATATGATGTTAAGGAAATTTTAGTGGCCCCTGGCATAAACCACATTTGTGTTAAAATACATGTGGCGTCCTCCATTGCCGCATCCGTCACAATCCACGCATTACACTCTTGTAGAACCAGTAACGTAACCCACTTATCATCTCGGATATTTCGAGTAAATCGCGCATTGTATTGAGTTTCAATGCATTTAGGACATGTATTACTTACAGTTTAAATCCTATCGCCACACAGGAAGAAAAATGGCACATATGTGCATTTTCATTATAGCTATAGTATTGCTAAACAACGCTTGTTACTGCTGTGTAGAAAAGAAACAAGCAAGCAGGGAAACATCAATGACAAATTAAAGCTTTTTAATGAAATGCTTCTATATTAAATATAGATGCGTTTATGCGAGTGTGCACGCCTGCACTCATTTACAACCTAATAGCGGACGTCATCTTACACACAAACACACACACACACACACACACACACACACACACACACACACACACACACACACACACACACACACACACACACACACACACACACACACACACACACACACACACACACACACACACACACACACACACACGCACGCACGCACGCACGCACACATACACAAAAAAAACTGAAAATATTTTAGATTACTCAATACCTACATTCATTCAACAAACATGCACACAAACACATGTTCAAGAAACAAGGTTGGCTTTAGCGGCAATTTTGGCTAGTGCCATCGCTTGTTCACTCGTACGCAGCCACCCGTTCCGGCACCAGTAGAAAACGTAAGGTTAATGAGTTCTACGCGGGAAAACTCACTTGCTTAAATATATGCAGCCTGGGCTGCCTGGTTGATAAACAATGTTCACAGCACCGTTTTTTGGACAAATGCGCCTCACCAGCGAACAGGGTTTCAAATTAACGCGATGCATTTTCTCTTGAACTTTGCCTACCACCTTTTCAGCACGACACCGCCTAAAAGCTTGTCGTGGTAAACCACTGGGGTCGGCGTGTTCCAGTGCGGATGAGTCATTTATTTGGTACTCGGACATGGACAGTGTCGACCCATTAATGCTTTCACGAAGAACACACTGCAGCGATTAATTTTCAGTCACTACGTCGTGTGGCTAGCAGCGCATGTGATCAGTCCAGAAACAGTATTTACATCACAAAATTTTAACTTTTAATGCGAAACGCAAACTGCAGCAAATGTGTAACAAGAAGAGCCGGGTGGCATAGGTGTGTTACGAAAACAGATTATATGTATATATATATATATATATATATATATATATATATATATATATATATATATATATATATATATATGTATATATATATATATATATATATACGTAAAAAAAAAGAATGTGAGCAAATAAATACTTACTTTTCGTAAGGATCTCAGCGCAGGCAGTGCGCAGAAAAAATTACATCTGCGTTACAGATTACCATACGCATTAAATGACCCAACATCACCAACATCCCAAATTGATGATAAGTAGGCATGTGTCTGCGATCGTATCACGCCGAATGTGAGGTCATAGATAATAATAATATCTGGGGTTTTACGTCCGAAAACCACGATATGATTATGAGAGACGCCGTAGTGGAGGGCTTCGGAAATTTTGACCATCTGGCGTTCTTTAACGTGCACTGACATCGCACAGTACACGGGCCTCTACCATTTCGCCTCCATCGAAATACGACCGCCGCGGCCGGGATCGAACCCGCAACCTTCGGGTTCGATCCAGCACCGTAGCTACTGTTCCATCGAGGCGGACTGTGAGGTCATATAAAAGCGCGTGCCGAAAGACACACTCACAAGGTTGCTGAATGTTTTAACCTGCAGGTTCCGCCTTTCATGCGATTATGGCACGGTCGTTTTGATTCAGTCTACGCGAATTCGCTTTTAACGATGAATGGAGATTGATGACCTGGAAAAGTTCTGTT
>JALIZH010033007.1:3582500-3800000 GCA_030522465.1 Rhipicephalus appendiculatus | reverse complement strand
TATTTTTCGAAAGGGTTTCGAGTATTTCAGACACCCAGCTGTGCGAGAAGAAACATGACATTGTAGAAAATGGTAGTATAAATTCCAGCTCCGTATAGTCAAAGCATGCACGCAGCACGTGAGATATTAAACGGGCTGCTTCGCCCAGAGTTCGTACTTAAACACCCACAAAACAATTTGTATCTAGCGAAGAGTTTATTGTACTGCCCTGGCAACAAAGTTGTTGCCAGTGCAGCCGACAGTTTTGAGAGCGTAGCTCTTAGGCGCCCGTTCCTGAGTTGAGTGGCGTCGCCGTCGCCGTCGCCGTCACCATCGGTGGAGTAACTGACAGACCCGAAAAAATAAAGTCAGAAAAAAATACCAGCGGTCGAATGGGATTTGAACCCGGACCCGCTGTGTGGCAGTCGAGTATTCTACCACACAGCTACGCTGATGCCTAAACTTTTTTTTTTTGGTATTCAATAGAATCAGTATTAAAATAGTACACACAGTATCCCACAGCGTTAAACTGTTGCAGTTACACAGCGATAATAAGCGAACAAGCACTGCTGGGAAAAAAATTCTAAGGCTGACTTAAAGTGCTATATTCCAGGGAGAGTTCTTCGTAATGTGCTGCACTGAAAAGTGGCGAGGCTAAGCACCTCACCAAATCGCTTGCGAAAAGACCCTATCAGGCGTCATGCCAGCCAAGGAATCGCGTTAATCTCTGTACTATAGCGTGGCAGAAGAGTAAAATAACAACCAGACCATCACGCAATGCTAACTGCGCAACGAGTCTGTGGTTTAATGCTTCCCACCCACTGCAAAGTGCTCAGCCATGCTTCTTCATTGTCATCAGCCACATGCAGCACCAACAAAGTGCACATAATACCATGCAGATGTGCAGCGTGTACCTCGCTTATCCGCAAAGAAACGAATAATGACGTAGTGGATGCTGTCCTACTTCACAAAAACTCTGATTTATGGCGTAGTCCATGCCTTGCGGAAAGCCCAAACTTCAAACACAGTTTGCCTTGCCCCAAATTGAAGCTGCGCTCAGAATTCACATTAGGCAGTATCGTAATCGTCAGTGAATTTTTTTTCCTTTCTTATTCTTTTTTTTTTGTTTACGGGGCTTGTCCGACGTTATAAGAAAGAGAGCTGTTCTACCTGTGTCTTCTGAACAAGTTTTAAAGAGCAGTTTTTACGCTCTCTGACATGGTGAGTGGCGTGCGTATACATTACTGATCCTGTGCTGCTGAATGCACAGCGTATTGAATGGGCTCCGATTTTAAGACAGCTTCCCGTGTTAGCCACTTTTCCTTCACCGTCCTATAGTCTTGAGGTGCAGCGTTGAGAGCGTTGCGATGATACAAAAAAAAAAAAAAGAAATCTGGGTCATACATATCAGCCACCAAATAAAACGGACGACAGCCGTCATTTTCTGCCAGCATATCTCTTCACCGATACGTGCACTTCGACGGCTTGCTCTCATTTTTTGAAATATATTTCGTTTGACTGTCGTCTATTGTCAAGACGAATGCATGAAAAGCTGCAAAGCCACGACTCAAAAAAATTTAGATAGTGCATTACGGTACATATCTGTTTCAGAAATTCTAGCGGGGTTCGCTTTCTGCGCTCTGCTGTCATCAGCGCGGGCTACCTTTCGCGCTTTCTCAGCAGCTTGCGCGAGAACGAGCTTTTCGCTCAGAGAGGGCAATAAAGGGCTTCTCGAAATGAAAGTTTCCTGTATACCAAGGAAAAAAGAAAACGAACCCATCACAAAATTAGACGGGTACTGTACGTACGCACTCAGAAGCTTACGCTCCGCCTGATGAGGTAATGCTATCTCCCGCCATTAACTGAACGCCACGCGAGGATACGGCAGACGGCTGTAAAAGCTATGGCTCATTTCGGCAGATACATCTAATGCGGAGATAACGCGTTCAACGGTGCAGAGGTGTACGAGCGAGATTTCGCCGGAATAGATTCTTTCTTGGTCCTTCATTTTTGTTGTCAGTGACTCCAGAAAACATCGTAATTTTATTTCTGCGCATCACGCACCTTGAAGGGGAAGAGCAGAGCATATATGGTGTTAACGGCGGCTAAAGTTCGTTCAATCGGAAAGCGAAGGTAATTTTTTGCTGTTGATTAGCGTACTACGGAAAATATGTGCAAGTCTACCTTTGCTTGAGATCGTCGGCTCGTTGAATATGTATTTGTGCTTAATTTCAATGCGATAAATCTTTGTATTTATCTGCATTACATGTCTTTATCCAAAGGTGCGTTTGTCAATCAAAGAGCATGAATAAATCTTCGTAAAACGAACGACGCGTAGTTTTTCAATGAGATTACAAGGTGTTGTTTTCGCTTAAAGTAGTGTTTGTGTCTCCCACGTCTGCGGGGACACGACTGTACGTGGCTCGTATATTCAATTCAATTCAGCCTTATTTCAGCCGTTACCTGAGGAGACAGAGGCTAAAGGCTTTAATCGCCTGACGGTGGCCTCTGCCCCCCCGGAGTTCGCAGCTGGTACAATACAGAAAGCAAAACAGCAACGTTTATAGCTATACAAATATAAAAAATAAATTACGTACAAAATGGAACGGTAATGAAATGATACAACAGCGGTGATTGCTACAATCCAAATGTTGATCATAATGGTACAATTTGGTGATGTATGCGGACTAGCGGAATAAAGTAAGAAGTCCTTATTGGAATATTTGAATACAAAGAGAACGATCCTTCTACGTTGGAAGGATGAAGCAAGGTCAAGAGAACCGACGCAGTGATTCATCTAGCACTGAATGCAATTTTTTATTCTTGGCGCATTTGATTCTGCGCTGTGTGATATCCTCTCCAGTGCGGCCCGAAGAGTAACCAGAACCCTGTATTTGATATATTGCTGCGAACTTTTCTCCCTGAATTGCTACGTGCACAGTCCGTCGAGCGATATATAATCCAAGCAACTAAAAGAAGTAAAGGCGTTACAACAGGTAAAGGATGCCACTCCAGATTAGACTTCCAGTACAGGCTAATTTATTCTTCAAGCGTCATAATTTGTTGTACCGACGACGAAGGAAAGAGAGTCACAATAAAAGTAATACAAAAGGAGTCTACGTTGGAACAATGAAGTCATTGCAACCCCCTCGTAATATACCCAGGTTTTGTTTCGTTCACGTTTGAGAAAAAGTAAAGGTGGTTGCAGTTCCATGTCAGGGTTCTGTGACAAGCCGTGGTCAGCAAAGCATTCAATTATTCAGCCCCTTCAATTTCTTTTGTTCTCTCTTTTATTATCTTTGTCTCGTTAAATAAAGGCCCATTAGACAGTATATTAAGCTAGAAAGGGCGAACGAGCACGTTTAAAAAAAAGCTTCAGCTTCTTAAACTAGTATTTCATGAGTCTTAGCCTTTTCTCCTGGAAAACCAATCGTGTTATGAGTAACAATTTCCTTGTAATCATTTTTCATGTCAGCGACAGGCTCATGGACATAAAAACATGCAAAACCGACCTCAGTCTTTCTAGTACCAGTGTTCAGTGCAACAACACACTCGTTCGTTGTTTCCTTGTCTGTTTGTAAAGTGGCGCTGTCTATTTAGATTCATTCTTACCAACGAGCTCGAATCAAAACACGTTTAGGTCACTACATAACTTATCCAGCTGTTACCCGTTCATTTCAGTACGTATTATATATACGACAGGCCACCATCCTGTGGGCAGGACATCTGGCATCCTTAATGAAACAAACGTAGCCATTCCGGAAGAATAAGAACATTACATGCGTAATTCTGCGTTTGTGGGTGACACGGAGCCTATAGCCACATCTCTCGTTTCAGCCGATGGGCATAGTCTTCTGGCTTTCCGATTGCTATTTGCTGGAGAATATTTCATAGATAACTTGCAGCTTGACCTGAAGTTCTGCATTACGTGGCGAAGGAGTGAACACGCAGTTGCCACAAATGCGCAGTCGGCGCCAAAAGCGTAGAGACCACTAAATCTGAGAAAACTCCGAATTTTACAGCAATTCGTGACTGTATTCTGTCAAAATGAAAAGTGCACCCTTGCAATTTTTAAAGCCCACTTCACGAGCGCCGACACCAGTTACTAATATCGGCGAGAAGCAACGAGGTCAGCGATACGACAATCAGCGTCCCACCGGCTTGCTGCACACATCATCGCACAGATAAGGCCGCTGATGTGTGCATCTCTAAGCAAATAGCCTATACCAGACGGCACTCACACGGGTGTGATCTCTGAACTTGCACATCATGTACAAATTCTCGTTACTTCTCGCCTACATTAGGCACTACCATGTTCACTGGTCAACGCTCGCGTGATAGTATTAAAAAATGCGGGGGGTGTGCATGTTGTTAGGGCGTTTTGAAACAGCCGGAAATCTAAATTTTCGCTTTTTTTTCAGCTTTTTTTTTGTTTCTCGTGGTGTCTAAACTTTTGACGTTGTTTGTAGGCGTACCGTGTTGCTGAATATGGATCCCTGGAGCATGCACTTGTACTGTGCATCAAGCCCACGCGCTGCGTCCCCGACTGCATGCGCTTGAGCAACAGTAAGAGAGTAGAATGTGCGCTCCTGTTCGTGGGCGACTGAGTCTGCGTAGGGGCGCACTGTTCTCACTTTAGCAAAGCGAGCGAGTTTTAACAGCGTAACCTGTTGTTTTAAGCCACACCGAGCATTTGGTGTTTTTTTCAGAGAGGAGTGTAATGCAACGTGACATTTTGCCGTTACGAGATCGGCGCCTGCTGCACCCACGCGAAGCAGTGAATACGCTACCAGTTGGCGACAGGCCCTGTTGCAAATTTCAGCTCGCGCATTTGCTGTTTTGACAGTTCCGGTGCCGTGAAAACACCGCTATAGAGGAAATAAAAGACAGCGCACGAAAGAGCAGCGTTAGCATCAACACGAATGCGCACTCGGACACCCCGAGAACTCGGAATTTCAGTTTAGTAGAGCTGTTTTTGTTCCGTTCACAACACAGAGCGCAAATGAGAAGATGGATACAGCAGTGCCATTAGTAATGCAAGTTTGCGATATCCCTGTTTTCGGTGTCAGTTAAATCAATCGTGTTTGAAGAAGTAGAAAGAAAGGCAATAGGCGTACGAGACGGAGCCTCGAATCGTTGTTCGCTTCTAGTGAGCTGATTGGTCCGCACCGTTGTCATGCCCACCATGCCCGAGCTCGCACGTTGAGCTGAGACGCAGCTGAGTGTGCATTTCCAATTGTTGCACATGGTGGATGTTTGTCTTCAAAGTTGTAGAAAATTGAGCAATTATAAAAAGTTGAGCTAGTTGGATGTACTCTACGGATATACTTTACTATATGTTGTGCAGGTGTAATGATTTATTTTTGATAAATTTGGGAAAGCACACCGCAGCTGTGCGGATGCCCGAGGAAATAATCACCCAATCTCTCTTGTTCAAGTCCCTTAATTAGGGGATGATAAAGAGAAAGTTCCTAACTTCGATAATTTTTAACAGTACTTCATCATATCGTAGCCTAGCTCCTCTTTCCTTTCTATTTTCCCTTACTGCAGTGCAAATATCACTTAGCCTACATACTGAAGGGGTACCGTGTAAAAGTCCGTTGAGTTGACTGTCCTTTTCAGCGAACGTTGATTGAACACTGCTTCAGCGCCAGCTCTCAAGCTCTGTCGAACCATCGAAGAACCACGCATTGGAATGGAGAGTCCACTTATTAGACACTTCCTAAATACAAAAAATATGTCACCCCCCCCCCCCCCCTCCCCCACCCCCCCTCGAACCCCCGAGCCACTGATACCGACTGCTTCGTTGCTGGACCATACATCCCGTCTCTGAAGATGAGCGAACTGAATGCGAATGTCTTTAATGCTTTTCAATTTCTTTTCGCATAACGGGCAAGTTCGAGCACTAATTAGTCGTGAAGCACTTTCCACTAATTATGAACCGACTATTCTCATTTCTGATCTATTCGCTTTTCTAACCACGCTAACTATATAAGTGCAGGATTCAGCGCAGCTAATTATCTCACCTAATAAGGGCATATGCTGCTGTTTCCTATACATGGCATAACGCGGATGAACTGCCCATTTTTAGAGGCCGCCTGTTTTCTCCCTCGAAATCTTTTGTCTTGCGCTTTCGCAAACGCTATTCCACATATATCCTTTCTTCAAGTCTACTTCCTCCAACTTTCTCCTATTTGTCCCCGCTTCCACAACCTGACTCGCTTTTCTTATGCAGGCAAACTATTAGCAACAAACGGTCATAATATTTGGTCTTGGAACAAACAACTACATGTATGAAGGACAGTCGGCATGTTGGCGCAATCCCAATGGCTTATCCCTGAGAGGAGAGGATAGGTTGCCGCGTACGACGCAAGTGCAGGAGCAGATAGAAAAAAGGCTAGGATAGCGGTTTGTCTACAGAGACCCAGACCTAATCCTTCATCATCCCTTAATCTCCCCTTAATCTTATTGCCTCTGCCCCAGCGCCCTTGTTGGGAAGGGCAGAAATAGGTGGTAGGGAACCAGCATTAATTCGCGTGAGATTGCTTAGTCTTTGCGTGCAGGCTCGGTTGCCGTGTGTTGCTGTTTCCCATTAGTAAGGCAAATAAAAGAGACGGAAGAATCGAAAGCAACCTTTTCCTTTTCTGCTAATAGTCATTGAATTGTTAATTTGTTGCTTTTGCAGTAACATATGTTCCATAATAGTGCTTATTGGTGATATTCGTGGCTCCTTAGTTCGTTTTTTAAGAACAAACACATACCTATGACCGTGAAATTCGTAAGTATTTTAACTCTAAAACATATACCTCCTAGACATGTGTACTGTACAATTAATTGAATTACAACTTGTGTAACCCTTTCCATCTATTTTCGTATTGTTATGAATAAAATACAACTCGAATATGTTTAAAATCCAACTGCAAAAAAAAATGTTGCACTGCTAAGTGCTACGCCGTGATTGAGCAGGCACACTTTTTATTGGTCTCCATGCTCAATGTCCCCTCCCTTGCCGCAATGCCAAGGACATTCATCACGAGCCCATTCTTCGGCATGCCTCTGTACTTTGCCTTGCTGAAACCCAGATCGATCCCAAACAATCACTCGAAGTCGTAGACTACCAGTACTACTGTTGTGGCGCATGCAGGCAGAGACCACAGCAGAGCGGCGGGAGTGGCTATCTACTTGCGTACGGGTGTGCCTGCAGTACCTTTCGAAATATTTGGTACCTCAGGTGAAGTTGGTGAACTGTGTGCCGCAAAGTTGGACAACGACTTGCTGTTAGAGGCGGTGTACTTCTCGCCCACAGCGCTTACCAAAGACGTCGTCCACTTCCTGCTCCTCGCATTGACTGCACATCGACCCACACCAATGTTAGTTGTGGGTGACTTTAATATATCTTAGTTGTGGGTGACTTTAATACAAGCATGAAAACAAGCAGGACCTTCCAACCACTTATACGCGAGAAGATCTCGTTCATCTCCATCGTAACTCATCCCGATGATGTGACGACCTCGCGAGACACTTGCATAGACCTCGTCATTGAGAACCAGGCATTGGTGCAGCAAGTCGAACATATACCTTCACTCACTTTTCCGACCACAACGCTTCCTTCATTGCTATAAAAGACTGGCAGACTTGCGTTCCCTAGAGAGAGTTGTGAAAAATAAATATTGGCATGCAACTGTACATGCATACATATCTCTCTCAAATTTGTTGGCTCAACTTATCGCAAAATCAAAACACAAACAGCTGAGCTCAGAATTCGCATTAGGGAGTATCGTAATGGTCGGTGATTTTTTTTTTTTGTACACGTGACCGAGGAAACGCAAGAGTTAAGCTATAGATTAAAGCGAGGCTAAGGACAATGCGTGAGTAAGATAAGCCACCTGATACGTTGTATCTCGTTTATTGAGAAGCTGTTGTTTCACATCGATTTCATAACCATGAACGGAAGAAAAAAAAAGCAACACAATGACAGCCATACCAGAGCCCCCCTCGGAGAAATCAACGCACTAATGTAAAGAAGAATAACGAGAAAAACCGAGTGAAGAAATAGAAGGCAAAGCAAAGTTAAGATAACCGTGTAACGACAGAAACAATACCGCCCACTAAGTGCATCTGTCCTAGACGGCTTGGTAGATGGAGTGGCCGAAGTGGGGAAAGTCATTCGTTCCATCTCGTTGCCATCATAATGGAGGAACGCTCCATTTCAAGTAACACGGCATGCATTCCATGGCCGAGCTGAGCGAAAAAAAGAAAGAGAAGGGAAGGACCAGCGAAGACCAGAGGGCATTGTGAGAAAAAGAACAAGTGGATATTCGCCGACATTGACTGCGACGGGCATGTGGAGATAAGAACTATAGAAAGGAACGACGGACAGAGCAGCGTTCTTACTACGGTTCCGCTGCATTGAGTCGACTACTCCCGAAAAAATCTTTACTTGCTACAGAAAAAAAGATTAACACAAACGTCTGTTCGCCGGAACGGTCACTCGAGCTAATCTTTTTTTTTTTCTGCGGAAACTATACATCCTGTACATCGATAGTCTTTGAACGCGTAGCCCGGCAACGTCTTGTATGTCGGGTGCAGTCGTTGGCCTGGATTACCTGTACGATGAGTAATGGAATGTCTGGGAAAAAGTAAGAACGTAGAGATAGCAGCCAAGCTTTGATTGTACTTAAAGCCATATATGACCTATCTGTGCCAATACTGATATCGAGTTGTGCTTGGAAAGAAAAGGAAAGTGCTTTGTTATGCCGCAACATAACAGATTTCAAGCAGAAGTTAGCGCAGCCATTTCTTTTCTTTAACGATCGCTCATCTATAGTTACTACCAGAATGTATGCCAGCACAAGTTATCGAATCCTGGTTCCATCTATAGGGTTTCTTTAAGCCGTAGTGGCCTTACGGTTTGCCGATGCTCGTGAAATTGAATACGTCATCTCGTTACTCTTGGCTGAACCAATGACTGTCTTCCCATGGTAGAGTGCGGTACAAACGGTGATCTCAATAGTTCAAGGCTTTTGTTCTACACACTGCTGTAACCTGTATTCAATAAACTTCCCTGCGTAAGAAGCTCCCGTCTTAGCAAACGGGACAGCTTATACGGCGCTCCCAGTGCACAGTACATTGTACTCTAAATAATCATTTTATGGTTGATATATGATGAGTAATGGCGCAGGAGCCAGGAATCGGTACGAAGCGTCAGGGCATTTCCTGATACGTGGCCAATGATGGATAGGTATAGAAGCGCCTAGAAATACTGCGCACTAAATGTGCGTAAAATACGTATAAAACAATGAAAGTGGAGTGAAATGTACACAATGGCATTAACATTTTAATTAAGGCGAAAGCATTAGATGCCTCATCAAACGCGGAAAGTAATTGTCGGCAGCGTCAACAGGAAGCAATTAAGAAATCCCCGCTTGATGACGCCATCATATGACATTACAGATAGCCAGAATTTGTGAGGTCACTATGACGTCAAGTATATTAATTGATGTCACTTGATGCCGTCATCCCATGACGCCATCGCTTGGTGCAAAGTGTGCCGAGCGCTACAGAGCCACGTGAGGTGCGGAAAGATTTTTTTTTTTGGGGGGGGGGGGGGGGGGTTCAATACATATAATGATTATTGTTTGGGTTGAACGTCCCAAAGCCACGGTATGATTAGGAGAGACGCCGTAATGGAGGTCTCCGAAAATTTGTTTCGACCACCTGGGGTTCTTTAACGTGCACCTAAATCTAAGGTACACGGGCCTCGAGCATTTTCGCCTCCATCGAAAATGTGGTCGCCGCGGCCGGGTTTTGATCCCGCGACCTGCGTGTTAGCAGCTCAGCGCCATAACCACTATCCACCGTGGCGGGTGGGAATCGATATAGTCTGCTGCCAAGAAAAAGCAGAAGAAAATTAAGAAGGAGGCTTTCGCCTTTGAGACAGGCGAATTCATAGGGGTCCTTGTCACTTTTATGGTGCTCGGGTGAAAGCACTTTGCGGGGCACCCCGGAGTCAGCACCGAGGGTTGTTCGAAAATTCTTTAAAAAATCCTGAACGAAAATAAAAAAAACCTTTAAAAGAACTAGATGTTAAGGGCTTTATATGATAGATATGACATAGGAGGATAAGTTTAGTGTAGAAAATGGCCAATTAACTGCCCCGATAATGAAAGAAGAATAACTGAGTGGTGATAAGTGTGTATCGAAACTGCGCATTCGAATACATTGGTTCGCCCTAAGTGAGCATATGAAATTGACGTTTGGGTTTGGTAAGCAGCACCAAAGCGTTAGTGTTAGTGTGCGCCGCCCTGTCACCGCCGCGCGCCGGCTACATGGTAACGTCTGCTTCTCGCGGCGCTCGCTTGGCGGCGTGCCAGTCTCCTCCGCTTAGACACACTCGCTTCGCGTCCTAATAATAAGGAATAAAGATACAGAAGTGTATATTAAGATCCCCTAAATTTTTTTGTTCCAAACACAAAGTTTGGAATTGTTGACAGGGACACCTTACCCCTCTCCCACAGTACAGCACACAGCACCTTGAATAATTTTCCGTTTTGTCTGAACACAGGATGTATACGATCGATTAGAACACACGAATGAGCATGAGCCAACCATAGCTGTCCTACACAAAAAGAATTTGCACAAATCTTTCAAATACTTAAACCCGCTCATTTTAGGGACGACAAGAACAGCTACTTGTTGAATATAGTCGAATTTTTCCGGAGATGCAGATAAATGCTGTGGACGCTGGTTTTAAAGAAAAAAAAAGCTCGAACGTTTCGACGAATTTTGCCTGAGAATCTCACACATCGGTGCTCAGCCAAAGCTATTATATTGGCCAAGAAACACAAACTTTTGTTTTCCAGTATGCCAAGTATTTGAGGTAGCAGAGAGAAAGTACCTGCGCTTCGAACGAAAAACCGGCTGGCAAGACTCACAGGTGATAAACAGGTGCACCATGAATTTGTGGCTGTGGCCTATGTATAATATATAACCGCCTATTTTTGCACTGTTGGCTAATTGACGAATAGATGCATGCATCGAAACTCTGTTCCATTAGGCTGCGCAACTTATACTGCTGGGAATATTATACACTGCGCTGCGAAGCTTGTACACGTTAAAAAAAATGACAAACTTATGAGAATTCCTTTGTAGAAGGCAACAGCGTTCATTTTGGATCACGCGCCGTTTTATGACCATTAAGGAAACGGTCCATATTTTTAATGACATTGCATCCTGCCGCCAGCGAGAAGTGACCTTCATCGAATCAACTAACGGCGCGTAATCACCACGCTAGTTTTCCTCGTTTGATTAAACGATTAACCCGGACCGTAAAAAGCAGTCGGGTAACTCGTGACCTGATGGCCTGTTTAATCGTTTTCTTTTATACGGGCAGGTGTGTCGTGTAATTTTACCTGTGCGCAGTGCGAGGCGTTATAACATGTACAAAAGTTGTGGCGAAGGCAGGGAGGCTAGCGGCAAGGGATAAACGATCATTTTAATCGCTCAGGACCGAACGTTCGGTCGTTAGCGAGGACGAGGTTGATCGGCCAGATGGACTCCGCCGATCTCGCTGCCGGATAAAATCGAAAGCGAGGAAGCGCAAAGTGCTCCGCGATTTTTTGTGTGGCTGAATATAACCTTACGGTGTTTCTGTTTATGGTTTTTCGTGAAACATATCCTTAGATATAGAGGTAGTTTTAATAAAAGCTGTTCGTCATAAAAACAGAGAGGATTAGTTATAGGTTGACACGCACTCAAACGACTAAATTATCGCACAGTCAAACTTGCCGGAAGGAAGAAAACGTTTCTGTTATTAAAAATTTTAAAATCCCTAGAAAGACACTGAACAAGAGAAAGATAAAGGTCACCAGGTGAATCTTGAGATGTGGGAAGGCCAGAATCTCACTTCTGCGCAGAATACTGCCACTTTTAGAAACTGATTCAGCTTAGAAACACATACTGTTCACTTATAAAATCAATAAAAAGACACGAAAAGTCAACTACTCTGCCACAATTTTTAAAGACGATAGTCTTTCTTGGGATACTTCAACGCAGAAATTTTGGTCTGTCTTTCTGTCTGTCTCTCTGCCACACGATTCAGCCATCCGGCCAAAGTTTAAGCACTTGCTGAACGCCCAGCCATCTTGAAGTGGTGGCTGCGTTCATACTTGTGAACATTGTCGATTAAAAAGCAAATATTACGCATATCTGAGGCGCAACATCAATACGTAAGTATTAGGTCGTGTGTTCCTTTACTAGAAAATACATAGATACGTAATTCTAAAGACCCTAGTGTTTCTTAGGCTGCGCTGAAAATGTGACGCTATGCACGAAAAAGCCCTCTGCCGACGATATGGTGCTGCCACCTGGCGGTGGTCCCTGGGTTCTGCCCAAGCTCATGTTTCCCGACGCCACTGCCAGATGGCGTCCATATGCCATGACGGAAATGGTACGAGAAAAGCATCGTTATTTTGGTGCGCTAAAATGAAACAGGGGGGACGACACGAGAACACAGAAGTGCGCAATTTTTAGCGCAGCAAAAGAACGATGCCGTACCAACTAGCCCCATTGAATCCTCATTGAACGAGAACAGCATCACGGGTGGCCGCGGATGAGACCAGGACTCATGCAGTATACGGCCGGCAGATCGTCTTTCGACGACATTTGCAGCGAAGCATGCAGATACGCGGCCAAATTTTTCTTAGATTTAGTCTTCTGTGGCTCCCATTCGCACTTCCTTCGACGCTCAAAAAGAACGTAGTTTTAGTTTTTTCTAAGGGCGTTTAACAAAGCCTTTGACAAATATTTGCGCAGTCTTTGTCGGTGCTTGCGCAGTATGCGTCGGTATATTTGATTGAAGGAAGTAACGCACACAAGGTCAGGAGGAACACAAGTAGTTGAGGCGGCTTGGCCATACGAAAATGGTTCCCGTTTACACTAAACATCTGCAACGTATTTTTCCTCCCGCATGATGCATATTACTTTTGCCACCACGAAGAGCTCTCAAATTATCTTTTGGGAAACATTAGGTCAGTATCAAAAATGCGTGCACGCACGAACAACGTTGCAGAGGCAAAGAATAAAGAATAAAAACACAAAGACTGCGTTGGCTGGCTGTCGTCATTCCTTTTGCAACGTGTCGTCTTTTGTTTGCGTGTATCGAAGCAAGAAAAGGAGACCGAACGTCTGTAGTCTTCTTTTTTCTTCGAGCCCGACGCTACGCGTTGTCGGAAAAAGGTGCTTGGAATGATAATTTTGAAGCGTATGGTTTTCTTTTTTAAGTCTGCGGCAGGTTGCAAAGAGCGCTTACAGAAAGAGTGGCAGGAAAGTGACGATTTTTTCAGAGTGCTCCTTGTGCCAAAGTTAGAAAGAAAGAGCCTCAATCCTTTGGGCATTATCATGTTGGTTTCGTGCCTGAAATTTTAAGAAATAGACGCGCCTCTTCAGTGAAGAGGCGCGGGCAGAACAGGAAATACGGATTAAGTTTACGAAAGCAATGAAACGTTTGACGCACAGTCGTCAGCAAGCTGAACTCGAATGCTCCGCAGCTGCCCTGAAATAGTTTCATTGAGGCCGGCGCCGCGTAGCTTTGGGTTCTGTTGCCTAGATGGTAGTCATGCATGCTGACATACTATCAAAGCATACCGAGGTATTATCTCGGCAATAGCGCATAGCGCTTCACGACTGGCGTCAGTCGAACCAGTTCATGTCACAATGCGGAGCGTTCGAGTTAAGCTTGCTGACGACTGTACGGTACACTATCCAAGACCGCTATTTTTCCTTCTCTTTCTCTCCTACCTATCCCTTTCTTTCTTTCTTTCTTTCTTTCTTTCTTTCTTTCTTTCTTTCTTTCTTTCTTTCTTTCTTTCTTTCTTTCTTTCTTTCTTTCTTTCTTTCTTTCTTTCTTTCTTTCTTTCTTTCTTTCTTTCTTTCTTTCTTTCTTTCTTTCTTTCTTTCTTTCTCTTCACCCGAGGCAGAACTAGCGGCTAGAGTTGTTTTCTTTTTTTTCTCTCAATTCAAACATACGTGTCCTTTCGCGAAACTGATAGCTTCCAACAGAACGCTACGTCATTAACACCGCAATGCGCAGTGACTGCGTGCATGTGCGTATAGATTCTCCTTGCCACCTGTGCTTAGTTAAAAAAAAAGGCACGCTTCGAAATTTTGGCCTGTCCATTACTGCAGAAACGCTATGATAAACGAATCCAACAACACGCGTCTGATGTCAAAAGCAACAGAGCGAATATTAGAAAAATTCACAAGCTAACCATTATTCCCACACTTGCAGAACAATTAGCAGCATCAGAGTTCTCTGAAGTAACTTCCTTAGGAAGTCTCATGTCTAGAGGCCGGATTTTTAGGCACTAAAAATCGTGTTTTAGGCGCCAAAAATAGGCAGGAAAAACACAGTTTTAGGCCCCCAAAATCGTAAATATAGGCACAATAAATTTTTACAAAAACTCAAATTTTTGAATAAGAACGTGCGCGACCTGGTCTACGACAGGAAAGCAAACAAATGTTATATTTTATGATTGTACAAAGGCGTTAATGATTTCACATAGCCATGCAATGGTCCCTTTTCGGGCACGGTTTCCAGAACACGGTCTCTCCTTTTATTGTCCAGAATGGTAAGTTAAGTGTCCACCATCGAATAAACACGCTCCTGGGTCTGCTTCTTTTCGGCATGGCTGGGAAGGGCAGCACAGGATTCAATAGCCAGACCGCTAAAAGGCCAGAAGGGTCTGTTAGCCTCGCATTGGCCGGGTCTAATAGCGCAGGGTCAATTTCTCTTCTTTGTGTGAACACTATATAGGGCCCCTTACCAGGTTTGAGCGTTTCGAGCTAGAAGTGTAATGCATGCACTGCGCTAACGATCACGTCTGCCAAGATTTGCAACGCTACGCTCCCCGGAAGGAGGTGAAATGTCAGACTGAATGTCTCGTGCCCTTTATCTCACGAGCGCGCGCACCAATGTGGGGGGAGGTGAAGTTCAACAAAGAATGCTCCGGTGTATGTTACAGTAGTACATGAAACTGCGAGAATTATTCGAGGCTACATGTGTAATTTGTGCAATCTGTTGCTTGAATAGAGGAATGAAAGTTAATAGAAGTATTAAAACACACTAATGGAATGTGTGCGCGTTCTTCTTTAGTTTTTTTTCTTCGAATCGAGAGCGATGCGAGACTTAGCTGCCTATATTTCTTTTGTGTTCGTGTTCTCGCCGTTCCCGCGTCGTGCCGGCGCCAGCCCTGACAACGCTTAGCATGTTTTTGGTGCATCGTCTCTTACAGCAGTTCCAGCTGTGCGACGCTCTGTGTCGTGGTAAGGATACAGGATCCATGTCAGCCTCTCCAAACGCATAGACGGATCCATCCCACAGAAACAGGCAGTACACTATAACGCGAACGCCGAAACGATACAACACCGTTTGTGCGCACGACGTGGCTTGGGCATGTCATGTGCACATAGTGTAATCTTGCGTGCGCATGGCGTGTTGATGCGTCAACGTCGTGTGATCTTCCGGCTTCGAGTTTCCCTGATACCGAAGAGGGCAGGGAAGGAATTTGGCTTGCGAGTGGCAAAGGTTTCAAGCTTACCTACCGGAATCGTTCTTTCGCGGCTCGTAATGAACCAATTAAAAAGTTCTTGTGGTACAAAGCTCTTCATTAGGCACGTGAACACTTCCAGTAAGTATCTGACTAAAATTTCACATGTGACCTGGTGAAGCGCCCTTAAAGAGTAAATTACAAACGAAACAAAAGCCATGTGCACATCTGATTTTTTTTACCTACTTTCTACTTTCCCCTGACGGCACTCCATGGTTTCGCATTCGCTCTCCATATTCCTGCTGCTGCGCGCAGGTACCTCCTGTTTTCTGCCCCCCACCACGCCCAAGTCTTCAAGGAGGTGCTTCAATTCCATGGGAACACTGAACTGGGAAACCGGCGGTAAAAGCCGCCCGCCACGTCCTCGGCCATAGACGCCACTCTCCTCTTCTTCCCCTGTCCTCTTCCCGCCTTTATTTTTTTCTCCCCGTTCCACTGTACACGCTAGGACGTGCTCCCATTTAGGGTTGCAGAAACAGCGTCTTTTCCTCTCCCCTGCTCCAACCGCTCGCGCCATGTCAGTGCGGTGGGGTAAGGTGGCCGGCACGTCCCATTTCACTGCTGCTACCGGTTGCTTCCCGGATGTTTGTTGAACTAGGGAACTAGGTTGTTGCACCCCGCAAAGTTCCGAAATGTCAATTTTACCCGGTAATATTAATTACGGTCTCAAACTGTACTCGAAAGCAAAATTTGAGGCTAAATAGCGTTCATATAGGCACCAATTTTGAAAATAGGCATTTATTGGCGCTTATAGACATTTAGGCACAAACCTCAAAAATAGGCATTTATAGGCACTATAAAAACACTATAAAAGCCCTCCTTTACCCCTAATTCATGCTCATATATCAAAGTGGCGCGATAGGAACGCAAGGAAAAAAATAGGCATTTGCCTATAATCCGGTCTCTACTCATGTCCAACAAAAAGTGCCCGATGTTGATTAAAATGCTTTCACAACCATGGCACAAATGTTGAGGCAGTGCGCCTGTGAAGTGCCGGCCAGGATAGCACAGAGGCATGATCAAAGGGAGCACATAAACTTCCCAACATGTACGCTAAGTTTATCTCGAAACATTTATTGCCTCACGCAGGCAATTAACCACGACGACTGGCACTTTCATTACGCTATGCCTCGCTGACCACGTGACGCCACGAAAGAAGCAACAAGCGCTTTCTCGCCATAAAAGCGAAAGAAGCAAAAACATAAAGCAGGCACGAAACACAAAGAAACGCTGATCAGCCTCCACTGCCGTGATTTGATGATAGATTCGTTGATTAGTGAATCAGGGCTGGTGAAGCTAATTGTGTTATCTTTTTCATAATGGTAATAAGTTTATCTTGATATTTTTTTCAGTTCGGTACTAAACGCTGCAGGCGCTCCCATCATTGTTCATTAATAATTCGCACTGCAGAAGCAACGAGAAACATTTCTCCCTAGAAAGAGTATATGTTTTGCTGGAAAGAGATTTCCATTTATCCGGTTTTATGCCACTTGCCTTCACACTAAAGTAATTATAGTGATATGTTGCAATTGTGGGATTGTCTTTCCATTCCTTTATGGATGGGCTGAGTGGAAAGGGGGAAGGCGGGTCAGGATTTCTGCTTCCCTGGCTATCGTTTACGCCAGTGCGTAGAGCTTTTCAGCGGCCAGCTAACTACACTTGACTGGTACTATAAAAAATGGTAAGACCGGTATTTACAGAAGAATCCCATGCAGATATGTCCAATTCATCTTGCGAACCGTTACAAACGTTCGGGGTTCCCTAAAACCTACCCGCATTTTGTCAAAATTTTCTGTAAGATGAATGTTAGTTCGAATGCCTTTTGTTTCATTCTTGAGTTAAATGAGACAAATATACGTCTTTTTTTTTTTACTTAGGAAAGGCGTATGTCAGATGAAGACCAATGCTTTCAAGCACTAAAAATGCACCGTTTGTGTAAGTGTACGTTATAAATAACTTCGTGTACGTATGTACCTAACTGACGATTGACAGCGGGGCTGTTCTAGGGCTGGACCTGACGACCGATCAGTGTCCGCAACGCATGTCATGCTCCGGTTCCTAGATACACCGACAGATGGCGTAACTGCCACTGTCGCGGACGAAGCGGTAGCCACCCAGTGAAACTAGAAGGGCGACACGAGTGTGAACAGGGCCTAAGGTGACTGCAGCAAGGGAAGGCGTGGCAGAAGCTGCCACCCGGATTTTCGTGTGCATCTCTACTCTTCAAGTAACGTAGTCACACACCCACACCGAATGACAAAAGATTACAGAAAATCCCAAAAAAATCACAAGATAAACACAGGAGAACCATAGCTCCGCTGTTTCGGCCGGTTTTGCACTGGGTGGAACTGGGGTAAGCTTTTGTTATCTCATCCACTTAATTCCTTCCTGAAAAATCTGGCCTATAGTAATGTACCAGGTCTGGTGCTAAAATAACTTCTGGAGGTGTCATTAAATTTCAACTGAATCGTTTTAGATCCTTACGAATAGGCAACAATCTTCTAATTTTTGATAATTTAGTGACACGTATAAATACGCCCGTAAACCAACTAAATTAAGCGTTTGATTGCGGTTGACAACCGTTGATGATCGCGGAGTGAAATTTGTTATTGATTTGAACATTGTTTCCAGTGTTAATAAACTTTAATAGCATGGAAGAGTAATCACTCTGATCACAGCATTGTTCTATTCAGAAGTACTCTTTTAGATGTGAAGCATCTTATGGCGCTTAATCCGGTGGTAATGGTGGTGGTGGTGGTGTGCCGCGTGGCCTCCCTTACTGCGCATGCGCAAACCCTTTCAAAAAAAATAAAAATAAAAAAACCTCCTCTCCCCTCTAGGCATCTCTCCCCGCGGCAACCACACCCTCACTGCGCATACGCCTCCCCTCCTACGCTCCCCCCTCTCTCCTCTAGGCATCCCTGCCACGGCGTCCACACTCCCTGCGCATGCGCGTCCCCCTCTCTCTCCTTTCCTACGCTCCCCCCACTCTCTCGCCTCGCGACGCCGACGCAGGCAGCGTCTGCTAGCGAGTTTCTTGGTTGAAAAAACCGACTGCTTGCGCTGCACAACCGTTCACTGGCCACCTTTATTATATATGGCACTGGATCTTGACCTGCAAGGTGGTGCCGGTGGGATTTCTCCTGTGCGTTGTTGAACAACAAAAAAAAATTCGCAGCGTGCGCGTTGACTAAAAGCGGACTGCGGGTCTGTGTCCAGTCGGAATCTTCTGTCTCTCATTGCCCATTAGCAGCGATTGGCATGTTCTAGTAGGAAACACCGCTCCATCACTGCGTGCTTTGCGCCTCCCCAGTTTTCTCTCCTGCGCAACGCTGCGATGAGCGCCAGCGTCAACGCCGCCGCCAGTGTAAGCGTTAGCGCCCGCTGCTTCTCACATCTACACATGGTTCCCTTTAGCGGGAGATGGTGTAATTTTTTTGCTTCCTTAGACCTCAGCACCGGAAGGAAAAAAGCAGGAAACGTGTTTTAACGGCTCCAATTATTCGTCGCGGAAGTGCCTCTACTGTCTGTTGTGTTATTTTCTTGCATCCGCTTCTAGAACCCTTGTTAACGACCTTATTCTCCACCGTAACGCTCTCAACCTTCCAAAGCAGAAAGTTAACTTGTCCTAGCAGCCTAAGAAAGACAAAATATAGAGCCGCATTGGTCAGATGCAGAACATACAGGAATCTGATGAAAAAAGCAAAACGAAAGAAACACTTCAGTGAACCCACACAGCACTGCCATATAGAGCTGGTAACGAAGAGGTTAGTTAGCGAAAAAATCAGGGTCTGAAGGGTTAACCTTTTTCCGTCCTTTCCGAACCTCGTTTTGACGGTTACCCGCGCTCCTCCGAAATTGGAAGTGAAAAGCAAGAGTGCTCGCTCGTTGATGCATTGCATCTGAGGAATGCTTTTGTTTTGTCATTGGCGCTTTTGCAGGCACTCGTAATGTTACCGTTACCAATCCAAGAATGAGAAATAAATACGCGAGCGTTAGCTAGAACAAAGACAAGATTACGATCATCGTGCTAAGCCGTAGGCCGCTGAAAAGGAGCTGTAGTCTGCAAGCTTTGTGAGTGCCGAGTTTCTTTGGCAGTGTCAGTTACCCTGTCATCTAATTTTTTTTTTCCACAGGGCTTCCTGCAATGTTTTCTCCAAATCACTATATATTTTAACGCGATAGCCTTGAAGAACTCGCTCAGTAGGTATTTCGGTGTCGGCGTCGTTGGTTGTGAGCGAAAAATCATCATCCAGCCCGTGACTGAAAAAATCGAGAAAGATTCAAATACAATAAATGATAAAAATGTTCGGGTCCGACTGAGAATCAAACCCGGGACCGTCGGCGTGGAAAACAGGTGTTTTGCCACAAAGCCACGCTGTTTCTTGAAACTGCTTCGAAAGGAAAAAAAACAAAAACACGATGAATGTCATGTAGTGGAAGGAGTCTTCTGAACGCATGGCAGAATTTAGTCTCCTAAACGCATCGCAGCAGCGTGGAATCGCGCCAGGTATCAAAACAAGTAAATTGCGCAACTAATGAGCGTTTTAAAGGCCCGCCCATTACAAAGCGCTCAGACATAATTAATCATCATCAGCAGCAAAAATAACAACAAAGTGAACAGCTGCGTAGGTTCACGTGTTGCATTACGGAGGTGTAGTGGGCCATTCAATGACTCGCAAAAGGCATCATTATAACGTAGTGGGCACTTAACAACTGTACTTGCAGTAAGTATACTAGGATAGTTTGAAACGGCCAATATTAGGCGCACAGTTGTTCGTTTCCTTAGGGCACTTTTGAGGCATGCACCGCGTAACCGAAACAAAGCTAGCAATTAAGGCAATGCGCACGATGCCTGATTACGGTATCGTGTACTTCTCTTGAAGGTGAAGATCAAGCGTCCTCCAAGTTTTAGATGTTTGTCATTTAAAGAATGTTGTTTCACATACTTTAGCTTAATTATTTTTTAGTACAGAAGCATGGCTGCGTCATGCAGGCAGTAGATCATTTAACAAAAAAATAGGGGCTGGCATGTTCGAGAGACTTACCAAAACATAATACGTACTTAATACCGAAGCCGCTACGACTAGCTCACGCATTGATCGTCCGCTGTGAGCACGTACTCCAACCCGTATCTAATGATGTCGCTACTGAAATCAGGTAAGGTCAGGTTGTCATGAAGAAGGTCTCAAGAGATTGTCTCGTAGGGTTACAGGGGACCAAAATACACTGAAGGCCCGCATGCCACTCGAACCATCCTCCAGAGCCTCCAGAGATCCTGAAGTTAACTAGACTAACCAAACACAGTGGATAACGAAGATCACGGGACGACATCTGCTGGGAAAGCTAGCGTACTAAGGCCCGAGCTCCAGGACTCGGTCCTTAACGGCCACAGTCAGTGAACTAATGAGGTTGCCTTGCTATGAATAGCAAGTCTGCAGCTCGACCATACTACAAAGGGGGGAAAAAACCATGAAAAAACAATCTTTTTCGCTAGAATGATCGCCAACCGCGATGCTGTTAAGGTACCCGTGAATGGCATACTGGGAGTCACCCAAGATTTCATCATTCGCGACATAGAACAGGAGCTGGTCAACGTCGCCAGGAGATCATTGAAACAAGATAATATTCGATACGTTGTTATCAAGGGGAATGAATGTATCAGGACGCCAGTGAACTAAAAGGTGAGCTCATAATGGCTCCAAAAAGGATGCTGCTGAAGAAACATTTAAGAATCGTGAAAAAAAAAAACACATAATGCATGCTGGTATATAGAAGAAACTACGCACGTCGATGTGATTAGCCATCCTTAACAATACACTAGCTTACACGCGTGTTGAATTACGGCGCTCTCGTTCCACGAAGAATGACCTCCGTCTGCAAATCGGCGAATGTTTGGTATTTTTCTAGTCGCTTTTGTCGGGACAGCTTCAGAATGGCAAGAGTACATGTGTGGTCCGACAATAAGGCCACTCCTACCACCAAATGAACTACAGCAAACACGAAGAAGGAGCTTTCCAAGAGCTTGTTTACACTTTGGGCGCACAACGATGCCGCTGCAATCATCGGTCAGGCCGATCGATGCTGACGTGTCACCTTTGGGCGATCATTGGATTTTCGGTCCAAGTAAAACACGAAGCGCAAGGACGACGGTACAGTGAGGGTAACTACACTGAGCAGGACTAGGCTGGGCAGAACGGGGGGCACGATCGGAAGGTGGCTTGGCGTGGGTTCCAATCAGGAGGATGTGTGTTAGCGGATTGGGGAGGTAAGGAGCTGGGCAAACGGAAGCACTTATCACGTGGTAATCTCACAGCTACGTATTGAGGGAAAAGGGGGAGGGAAGATAGAAAGTATGAAAACCGATAAAATAAAGTCCTCCGACTCAAAGGTGGACGGATATGACACTGCCCGCACTCGGAGACAGAGCATTACTGCGCGAGCCGAACGTGACAACCGCTCGCGGAGGAAAGCCGGCGCAGGCGGACCACGTGACTGCAGCGAAAATCCACCTTCTAGTCAAAGCCATGTCGAAACTTAGCCGAAGCTCCCAACGCTGTCAAGTTAAATGACGGGTCGCCTAGTGCCATCTTCTACAGGTCGTGTCGCAGCGCTCTAGAGCGCAGCGGCATTGTGTTCGGCTGGTTGAAAAGGAGCACGCGCCTCGCGTTCGGCTGATTCTTTTCGATCGCTCTCCTCTCTCATCGAACGCTCTGAGCCGCTCCGAGACCTTTCGGCGGAGCAGTGCGAGCGCTTCCAGTCACGTGCTCAAAACGCCGCGGTAAACTAGGCGACGCAGGCGGCCGACCATTTTAATCGGCTGAGAAACACGGCTCCGACTAGAGCCGTGTTAGAGCTCGGCCGACCATTTAATCGGCTAGAGCGCTCCGAAACGACCAGTCGAAGATGGCATATGCAAGCAAAGCGCGAGCGCTGTAGAGCCCGACGCGAGGTGCGACCGACGCGACCGGCGTCCGTTGGCGTGCCCTGGCGGCCACCTGGCACCGTGCCTGGGCACGGACGGACGGGCGGACGGACGTGAGCATGAGACATTAAAGGCTTTCGCCTTAAAATATTTTTGCGCCTATTTTGTTTACATACAGTGTCTACGTATGGACGCGAACCGACTGGAGATGCCCCCGCCCCTTCGAGCCCACGGGCGGGGTCCCAGGGGTGGGGATATTTTCACATATTATCTTTGCTTGCAGGAATAGGAGCATAAAGCAATTGAAGGAAGACATAAAAGCTTGGTATAGATAGTTATTTACTTCCGCTTGTTTTAGAGACTTTAAAATACGTGCAAACATGATCTGTGCTCTGACCCGAGCTATGAAGGAGGCTTGTGAATGTGACTCACAAGAGCTATGCGTTCAGATCGTCGGCTCCATTGAAGGTGCAAGCTGTACGGCGTCCTCGGCTGGTAACATGTCTCTTGTTCCATAGTTTCCTAGCACCGCACAGTGTTTTATTGAAGTATGTGTAAAATTGCGTCTAGCGTTTGTATAAGTTATACTGACGCCATTTCGAAGTTTTAGTGTATAAGTGCATTTAGTGTTTGTGTATACTGGTTCAATAAACTTTCCTTTTTTTTCTGCACATGCTTTAAGAGATCGCTTACCACTCGCGCAAAGTACGTAGTTGTTCTCGATCGTCTACCTATTAAATATGTAAGCATTACTCGACTGACCGAGCGAGTGAGGAACTATACCAAGACGCTAACGAACGCAAGAAAGAAGCTGAAGCGCGGCTTAGCGTTGCCGCCCGACAAAGAGGTTCAGGAGAAGGCCGCAACGCAGAAGGACGACAGGAAATACAGTCGCATCACATTGGAGGCCATCAGGAAGCAAGAGCACAATAGTGACCTCCTCTTCGTCGTCTCAACGTGGTGTCAATATTTCGCTGCTGGAACAGCGCCTCTCCGTTTCGGGATTACATGGTGGCGCGTTTATTGCAGTTATACGATACGGCGAGGAAAACAGCCGGCTATTAGCAGCAAATGTTCACGCATCACTCAGACGACTCCCAGACTTAAGAAAGAATGAAAAGTGTCACGCGTTCAGGAAATGTTTGTATTATTGATTTTTGTAATAACACTGTTCCCATTTGAGTGTGCCATAGTTCGATTCTTTGTGTAAAAATCCAAATTGCTGGAACCACAAGATAATGATTGATCGTATTATAAAACTGAACTGAATGCCCTTTTGAATGAAGTAGAATGTGTTCAGTGAAAAATAAATGAAAGAAAGAGAATTGTATTTTTACTTCAATTTACTCACCGTGTGTAGATGGATCGTACAGAAACCAATGAGCACCCTTCCTTCAATCTGGCTAGTAGCTGATGTGGGATAATCGACAGTCCAGTTATGAACTTAGTTTTTTTAAAACGTTACGATTCTAATTGGCGGTGAACCTAAAGTACTATAACGGCGTTGCTCTTAGTATTTTAGTGAAGAAATGCCAACAGACCAGGGACTGCGTTGGGATTTTTTCACGGGGGGGGGGGGGGGTCACCCACGACAAGTGAGTTTGTCCAAGGGGGGGCAGGAAGGCCGGTAACTCATTAACTCATGCATTCTCTTTTGACTATGTTTGCTCTTGGGGGGGGGGGGGGGGGGCATAGGAGGGCAGGTGAAAATTTTGGGGGGCCTCCAGCCCCCCTGTACCACCCGCTAGCACCACCCCTGCAACAGACGTCATTAATTTCGCGCAATCTACGGTAAGTGCAGTGTAGTAAAGAAATAAGGTGCAAACTTGGAAAAAGAGAAAGTACCCGATGCAAGCAGTCCACTGAAATCTGTATGTTTAGCCCTAACGGGTCCAGATTCGGACCATTAGGCTGTCCTCTGAGATGCTATCGGAACAAAGTGATGTTGCCGGCTCGCCGGCACGGATAGTCGTAGCCTTGCAATTGCAAGCAGCTCTAGGTGAACCTCAAGAACTCTCCGCGCAAAAATGTGTCGTAAGGCAACGATAGTTGAGTTCATCACTGCGTGTCTTTCAAGACGATCAAGTGAGCGTTTCTATCACTGGGAGGATCTGGCGATTGTGCAAGAAAATGTAATCAAGAAAAAAAATCTGATCTGGACGTGAGAAAACTGGTGTCGCAAAAACCTCGTTATCGTTCGTTTTGGCAAGCGAGAAGATGCACTTCGTTCCTTTAAGGAGGCGAAGTAGCGTAAGTAAGGGTCGACAACACGGTTAGTTGTAGTTCAAGTGTGGTCTGCGTTCAATACACCCTCATTTTGCTGGCTATTTAAAGCTTTGAATTACTCCTTAGACAAATGCTTTGGCTATAACATCAATGGCGGCATTTTCTTTTCTGTACGCTGCTGCCAATTCTGACAATTGTTCAGTCCAAGCAACATGACGTGACAAAGCAGAGTGTACAGCCCAGCTATCTAGAAGGAGCTGCGTACCTTCCTCTCTCACGCCCTAATCGACTCAATTGTTGCGTGCACCTTCCTGTATCACTTCGTTCATGCCTGCAAGCATCGGTGCACGCTGGCCGATTTGTCGGTCTTGCGTCGCGCAGGACATCGGTGGCATGCGGCGGTGGCATGCGGCGTCCAGTGCTCCGAAGGGTGAGGGAGGGAATGCGAGGGACGGGCAAAACACACCGCGAGTCTGTAACCCACCCCGCTAGCTAAAAAAATGCTATTCGCAATTTAGGAACAGGTTTGAAGAAGGGTCCGAAAAAAAACAGTCTACACTTTGCCAAATTTGGTGTGGAGGTTCCCATAGATTGCTTCGCCTTTGGCGTAGTAGTATTTAAGTTCAAGGTAGCCATTTCCTCCGACGATTTCCAACCACATTTGGGAAGAAACGTTTTGTACAATTTTTATGATTGCAAAAATTTTCTTTAACGTTACACGCAAAACGTGAATAAAAAAAAAAAGACACCAAGAAAAGTATGTAAGCCCTTTGCAGCAAACACAACCTTTATGTCTAATACACGTGAAATTTCATTTTTGATTTGTTTATTCCATAGTTGCGCGACAAATTTCTACGAGTTCCGGAGTGTTGCGATAAGACAGGGGACCGCAGTTCAGAGGAAGGTCATTTTTGAGCGGCTCTATCTTTATTTATTTGTTTATTTATTTACAAATACCTAACAGACCTCGCAGAGGTGTTGTGTAAGGAGGCTCAGATACAAAAATAAGAACTATTCGGTTATTATTAAGAACAAAGGCAGGCAGACAACAAAAAGAACAATGTAGGATGACATAAAAAAGAGGCAAGTTACAGCAAAATATGTCTAAGTACAAAACTAGTGATATTTACGTTAGATTGTAAAACATGATGGATCGGTAAGATCGAAACACTAAAAACTGTAATAAAAGCAAAAAAGAAAAGGGGGGATGCATGAATCATGGGAGCAAAATGGACCAGCTAAGCATTACCAGTGAAATGGTAGATAAGATGCCCACGAAATTTATTGTGACTACGCTGTAGGACGATGCTGTTTGGAAGATCGTTCCACAGGCGTATGGCGCGTGGGAGTCTGACTTTTGCTTTTCTTATTTTTTTCAAAAGACATGCGGAATTCCTGAATCAGTTGTGTACCATGGCGGCAAGTACTCAAAAAAGAAAGAAAAAAGCGGGGCCGATAAAACAGACTGCTGGCATCGAACGATAGGCGTGAAATACGATGCACTGCTGAGCAGGGATAGATCACTCGGCTTGCATTTATTTTCTTCTTATATCACTTTGTTTAAATAACTGTGTAGCGTTACATTCAGAAGTGCACGCGCTGTTTGTGGTCGATAAAGTGATTTTGCTCTCGTTAAAG
Organism: Rhipicephalus appendiculatus; assembly: GCA_030522465.1. Taxonomy (NCBI): domain Eukaryota; kingdom Metazoa; phylum Arthropoda; class Arachnida; order Ixodida; family Ixodidae; genus Rhipicephalus; species Rhipicephalus appendiculatus. The sequence goes on along the minus strand of JALIZH010033007.1, from coordinate 3,773,627 downwards.
ATGAAAGCCAGCACACAAGGAATGCTATGTTTCATTAGGTTGGGAGGCTAACACTTGAGCATTGCTCGTCGCGAGAGGCATAAAAATGTATTATAGTACTTCCTGCTGTGGTTGCACACGAGCAGTTCCTGTTGGCCTCCTCCACTATAGCTTATTCTAGCGCTAACAAGGATTTTACGCCTTCGCAAAGCCCGACTAAGTAGGAAGTAGAAATTTTGGCACATTTTTAGGAACTTCTTTTTTTACCGTATAACTTTGTAGGCTTATTAAAGTGAAGCTCTCGTAGTCTTTCTTGATCTTCCGTGCATGAATGTCCTTCTTTTTCCTGTTAAGCGAGCATGTGGTAGGATTGCATCCTCATAAAACAACAAATTTTGTGTCCCTTGCGTGACGTTCACCATTGCAAATGACTGCTTGATGCTACTTTGCTTCATTCATTACGCTCCTGAAATACGAAGCACTGCTAGCGAAATGAGCCAAGCTCTCGCAGCAATCCACAGCTGCCTTAACTTCACAGCAGAACAGCATGCTGTAAGTATGATAGTCCCAGTGACAAACATGCGATGCGCGCACAATTAGGTACTTAAGTTGCCTGAACTAAGAGCTCGCGCTTCAAGGCAAGATAATTTTCGTCAAAAGTTCAAATAAAGGCGCAAGTGAAGTGGTAGCATTGCATTGCATTATATGAAGAACTAAAGATGGAGCAAGTAAAAACAAAGTACGTCGTAGGCATGATTAGGTATTTCCCGAGTGCAAGCTGTGATAATCCCAAAGAAGGACGCGTTGTGAAGCAGCGAGCTTCCTTCGGGAAACGGGCTAAAGTTTATGGGCTTTTAACGCGATAGCGTTAAAGAGCTCGTTTCGCAGAAATTCCGGCGTCGGCGACGTTGGTTGTGAGCGAAAAATCATCATTTTGTCCGTGACCGAAAAATGGAGAAAGATGCAAATAAAACAAATAATAAAAATTCCGGGTTTGAATGAGAATCGAACCCAGGACGCTTGCGTGGCAAGCAGGTGTTCTACCACTCAGCCACGCCTCTGCTTGGAAATACAGTGAAAATAACTTCCTCTGATAGAATTGCAGCGAAAATAACTTCCGTGCTTCGCAAACGCAAGCGTCCTTTATATAGGCGTCACAATATAACATTGCGTAATATTGCGTGGTACAAGCGTACATTGCCGTCGGGCGTCAAAACATGTGTCTATCATAACGATTTCGTAGTTTAAAGCCGGCCACCATTACAAAAGGCACACACCTTACTGCGCGTATTCCCTTAAGTGGGTGCATAGCAAGTATGCACTGAGTGGTTGAAGTACGCACTCGGGACAGGATATCGCTATCGCGTTCAACTCTTAAAGGCGAAGCTTATGGGTCTCCCCATTTTTTTTATAACTTTTCAAGGCGAAAGGCTTAGACGCCTCAACAAACGCTAAATTTGACCGGTGTTTCGCGTCGGCGTCCTACGTCGGCGGCGTGAACTCGAGTGATGCAAAAAATTATCACACGATAATGTTGTCACCTATATGACAACATCATGACGTCACGGATCGCCGAATTTTGTTATTTCCTCATGACATCACTGTGACGTCACATGGGGACGTAATCACGTGACATGTTTACCTCGTAGAAGGTGGGCCCATCCCAGAGGCTGTGCAAAACAAGGTGAAGGGCAGAAAGCTTGCAATGCCTCTGATTCTGAAGGCATTTCAAAACCGCGTTACTTGCAGAAAGATTTTGGATGGGGACGCGAAAGGTTCGATACTCTGATTGAGAGGAAAAAGAAGAAGATTGCCTTCGCCTGCGAGCCGACGGAGGCAGATGCAAAGGGACCCGGTGAGTTTTGTCTAAAACGCTGAGAAAACATTTTGGCCCACAAAAAACGGATCACCGACTCTAGCTGCAGGGCACTTGCTGTCTTTCCAACTCACGAGCATCTTTTTTTTAGACCGTGACATACATTTAGTAGAGACAATAGTGCACAGAAGTTTCAGCGAGCATTGCAAAACAGTTGTTGGAAATATTTGTGCAAGCATTTCGACACAGGTCTACACAACGTTTCGACACACCTTTCACGCTATAACAATAGTCAAAACGCGCGTTTTAACATTTCTGCCTTGTTCGTATTTTCTGCGCTACTGAAATGTGTCGCAAGGCCCCAAGCTCGCGACGCGTCTCTGAGTTCTGAGGTAGTAAAGTTTGTAACCGTAGCGTGGGGAAGAACACCGCCACGTTGCGCAAACGGCGGCCAGCGGAAATTTTACCGCGACTGCTGCGTCACATGATGAGGGTTGCGCTGGCAGTAACTACAAGGACATTTCGCCAACTGAAAGGGGGGTATCTGTAGACGCATTGTACGAATGAAAAAATTGCGTCAGAGCGCGATTCACGTTTAACGCTACGAGGCTTAAAATGTATGCCTATAGGTGGCAGTTTCTTGCGTTTCCTCGAGCACGTAGCGATAGTGTAAAACTGGAATCGGAGTTACTGATATGCGATACCAAAAGCGCAGCATAGAAAAAAGTTGTCCTGTTTATTATCTATTCCTGTTTGCATAATTTATTTTGCCTTTCTTTGAAAGAATGGCTTAGACGTTTCAACACTTTCCTATTGTATTGGGTCCGAGATGACAAAAGCCGATGTGTGAAACACGACTGACGCCATCGGACACGTTAAATTCCGCCGTAGGACTGGCCAGTTCGCAGTGCCTTTAAATTGAGCTGCATATAAATGAAAATCAAAAGATAGTTAATAATGTAGTTGGAGTTCAGTTGTGACTCCAGGTAAGCGTTCATAGGTTATCCATATTTTCTTTAGCCATTTATCTTTCTTTTAGCAAGTTTTCATCATTGGGTCATTACTCCAAGTGTTTACGCGAGGAACATTCGAATGAACGCTGCACAACTTTTCCGAAGTGCTGAAGCAGGAGGGCCGAAAACTAGTGCACCAGCACATTCAAGTTGGCGTAGCTTTGCTGTGCGGTTCGCGGTTTCTCATGGTATCGCTTTACTTCACTGCATCAATAATGTTTAGTGTAAATAACAGTTACGTTGCATTTTGGCAAGATCACCTAGCAGTTGTACGTGAGGTGAGGATACAGCGTAACTCGCCAGAAATATTTCTGTATTACGCTATGGCTTGTTAGTGTACTAGGTATTTAAGGACAACCTTATTCATCTTGACATGAAAGTAAACTCCAATGACCGGAGCCATTGGAGCTTTAAAAGTGCAAAACAAGTCTTCGTTGATTTCGTCTATGATAATTGCTGACAAAATTATGTCATACTGACAAATTACAAAATGTCTCAAGAAAATATTATCGAGCGAAATCCTTCAAAGAAGATACAGACATCAGGTTCAAAAAGTTGAATTTCTATTTGTATGTTGGGGGTGCACTAAAGAGACGCCCAGTTTACTTTTCGCAGTTTTTTCCTTTGTTATTTCTGTGTTTCCCCTATCGTAACAATGATTGAACTACACTTTGCTTTTCAAATAAAAAAAATAAGTGCAGTCCAAACTACATAACCCGAGAAAAAAGATACTTCGTCCTCGAGCTTTAAAAATATAGCCATCAGGCTACGTTATCCAGTGAAAAGGTAAATCTACTTTTTAATAAGAATGGAACTGATGGGTTGAAAAATTGGACACCAAGGAAGCGGACAGCCTGACCAGCGGGGTCAAAAGTACAGGTGGGAAAAAAAAAAGGAAATCCTATGCATGAATCAGTCAACACCCAGTTTACTGTTGCACCGGATGTGTCCGTGACGCTGCCGCTGTAGCGACACCTGTTACAGTGACAACAGAGGCTGCCCACGTCACGCATCCGTGAAAGCATCAAGCTATACTTAGCCGCAGGCACGCAAGAAAAAAAAAGAAGTGCCATAAAGAAGGGTTCTACCGCATGGTCATTTGCCCTGAATGCCCACGGCGGCTGTCAGCGACGGGAGCTGCCTGCTCAAGCAGCCGGAAGAAGCGTCGTCTCTCTAAGGCCCGCAGATACGCACGCGGTAGCTTGTGCGCCTGAATGCCTCACCGTACTTTATCCTGAGTAACCCACCTCCCCCTGCAACCCCCCATTACACTTTGTAAATGGTAATTAGCTGTAGCCTCTCCTTATAACGTCGTTTTTCTGTGGGTGTTTTCTGCTGTAAAAGATAAATTGTGGAGGCCTGCGCACGTGAGACCTCACCAGTAACCGCAATTAGTTCTAGCAGTGTTGTTAAACGTATGCTTTAGCCAAGGGGGGAAAAATGCAAGAACTGACTGAAAGCCATGTCCTTTAAAAGCTTTATTATACTTGAAACTATATAATTGCAGTGACAACAATTCATTGCCAAGTTACTGCTTCCTTTTCTTTGAATGACGTTAAGCAGCTTTCCCGCACATTTTCCCAGTTCCGAGGATAGTTAAGTAGTTGAGTCTGAAGATCATCTGTAGCTTGACTAATCTATTTATAGGAGGTAATAAATTCGCCTCTACATCGTAGTATATGCAGGAGGTCCTTCCTTCCTCTGCGCGATGTCGCCTTGGAAAATTTTGAATGAAATATAGGATTTAGGGAAGTACTGTAAACATAATAGCTGAAATTTCCTTGTTACTTTCGACAGCCCTAACTGTAGAGACAAGCAAAGACCAGTCTTGTTTGGTTATAGTGAACAGCTTAATTACCTACACAAAAAAGAGTTAATAATTAGACATTTATGAACGGTTAGTGGCCCGACCAGCTATGAGGATTATATGGCATGGTACTAACGAAACAAGAGAGGGGGAGAGAAGAAGAAACACGGGACCACGCCAGACTTAAACTACAGTTTTAACATTCGAGTATATACAGACACAAATTGGTGACCGCATGCGCACTAGGGTACTATTCAACTCAGAAATATATTACAATGCCTGTCATATCAATTTCTAACCAGACAATCAAACTCCTTCCAGATAATCCAGATAATCCAGATAATCAAACTTAGAGAGTGCCAGCGAGGGACTGCTAACAGTTGCGTACTCTTCAGTTCAGCCTCCCTTCGCGTATGAGCTCTAGACTCTTTCCTAGTTTCACAGGCTCAATATAGAGTGTACCCAAGAGAGCTTTCACACCAAAGAAGGCTTTCTCCCTTAAGGCTAATGACGGTTTCGATCAGTCTCTTCCCGGAGGCTTTTTTTAGGTGCACCGCAAAATCATCCCTACTTACGCCCACCAAGTCCTTTGGTCTATTTTTTCTGCAGTCGCTGCTCACCAGTTGCGCTCTTAAAGAAAGATTACCCGCCTACGCACCCTACTTCCCTCCCCGCGTCTGCTCAAGTAACGATGACACGCCGTGGTTGAAAGAAAGCACCAGGCTCCCTTGTCTGTTGTCCAAACGTTTTCTTCTCGTGGCCTGTTCTTGCACGTCGGCGCTTGTTTGTTTAAAGGGTGATGGCTGAGGTCCATTTCGTGGTTAAGAAAACGTACGAGTGCTTGGTGCCATAGTGTTGTGCTGCCTGATTCTTTGACTGGAGGCTTGTTTCCTAAGCCTTTTCTCCTACAGTCCACCGGCCGAGGAAGATGCGGGTGTTGTAATGTAGGTTGGAAGTCCCAAATAATTTTTGTGTGATGTTTTCGGAATGGTTTTCTCGCCCTGTGCGATATTTCATTGAGTGAAAAATCGAAATGCCAGTGACAAAAATTTCGTGCGAGAACATCATTGTGCTGACTTAAGGCGGGCTGTTTTTTTTCGTAAGAACTTTTGTGAGAACGTTGCTGGTGATGAAAACAGCACCAGGCATTCTTCTCTCTTAGCTTTCTATTACAACAATGCGTATGAACAATGGAGGCACATGCAAAGCCCACGAACCTCTACTGCCGTACCAAAATGATTTTAATAGTAGAACAATTTATGTAGCTAACAAAAACGTACAGTTTAAAACACGTAGTGAGCCGTTTCATTCATTTCTTGCCTGTCAATCAGAACATATTAAATGACGAACACAAAATCAGAGATACGCAAACAGACTCTTCAGACTGTAAGAATGTAGAGCGCCATGAAAACCTTGAAATGACCAAAAAAGGACACGACGTGATTTACAAGCGTGCCTCGATCACGATGCTCTTAAGTGCCACTGCATGCTACTATTTATATTCCACTCTCCTACACAACTAGCTGATTTAAATGCGTGTGGGGACACCTAACGCTAATGAGGTGCATAACTGAGCCCATGAAATTGTCGCACTAATTAGGAACAGTTGATGCCGTGCTTTCCTCCAAATGGTTCCCAAAGGAAAGATAATAAAACATCGAAGCTTACACAACGCTTCGAGACAAACTAACGAAAAACCAACGCGGGGTATCACCTCATTTTAGTGTGTACGATCTGGCTTCATGCGTTTACACCTTGTTCAGCTCAGTGCGATCTAAATTGCGCAAAGTGGCTTTATCCCCCAAGTTAGCGCGTCCAATTGTACTTTCATCGGACAGAAGGCAAACTTGACAGTACTGCAACAGCCACAGCTGCTTTTAATGAGAACAAATGCCTACGATCGAACTTGCCGAAAGCGAAGTGTTCGCAAAGTACATGCTCTGTTGGAGAACTCTTGTGTCACTCCGCACCGCTAGTCTTGTTTCTCACTTGAAGAAAGCCAGTAAATTTGTCGATCAGTCGTAATGTTACTTACCCGAATGATCGCCAGGAAGGTAGGTAATTGCCCGTCGAGACTTTTACGATGTCATCGTAGATTGATGCCTGTAGCTGTCTCTCCTCCCTAAGATGGCAAAGAGGAAAAAAAATTTGGGGGACCCTTAAGCTTCGCTTTTAAGAGTTGAATGCGATAGCGATATCCTTTCCCTAGTGCGTACTTCAAACACTTAGTGATTGCTATGTAACGGGTAGCATGCTTTAAACCTACGAGCAATTAAGCGCGTGAAACATTTTCGAACTTGCTCTGCACCCACTACGTGGTCTTAAGGAAATACGCGCACTAATGTGTGTGCCTAATTGTAATGGGTTGCCGGCTTTAAACCACGATGTCGTTATGATATTCTTATATTATTTTGATGCCCGAATGGCAATGTACGCTTGTACCACGCAACATTATGCGATATTACATGTTCTAATGTGATGCCTGTATACAGGACGCGAGTGTTTGTAAAGCATGAAAGTTATTTTCACAGCAGTTCCAAGCAGATGAAGTTATTTTCACTGTATTTCCAAGCAGACGCGTGGCGGTGTGGTAGAACACCTGCTTGCCACCCAGGCGGCCTGGGTTCATTCCTCACTCGGATCCCGAAAATTTTTATTATTTATTTTATTTGCATCTTTCTCAATTTTTCGGCCACGGACAAGATGATGATTTTTCGCTCACAACCAACGACGCCGACGCCGACACCGGAATTTCTACGAAACGAGCTCTTTAACACTCTCACGTTAAAAGGATAATGTAATAGAGTGTGACATGGCGACGCACCGACGTATGGGCGGAAGACGACAACTGTTCGGGGAATGACAATTGGAAGAGATAGGCAGAGATGACAAGGACACATATGCAGCATGAAATTTTCCCGTGCACTTGTACCCCTTCGTGCTGTCGGTGCCGTCAAATAGTTGATGTCTGCGAGTATGGTGGGGTGTCCCTTTGTACTAGAGTTACATTGAAGTGGTTGACCCAATTCGTTCACGCGCAACAGTAATAGTAACATCTTCAGTAATAGTAACATCTGGAAACCCACGATATTATTATAAGGCACGCCGTAGTGAAGGGCTTCGGAAATTTAGACCACTAGTGTTCGTTAACGTGCATTGATATCGCACAGCCCACGGGCCTCTGGCATTTCACCTTCATCGGAATAGGACCGCAGCGGCCAGGAACGAACCTGTGACATTCGGGTCATCACCTCAACACCGTAACTACTGTACTACCCAGGCAGACTACACGGTTCAATGCTATAAATATAGGCTAACTTTTGCAGTAAAACGCAAGGGCTATTCCAGCGCTTGGATGAAATACCTGGCCAAAATAGAAAAAAGAAAAAAATCTGAACAAGTTTAAGCCGTTTGAAAGAAACACGCGAAAAAGCTTGGACCTCTCTGCTGCATACGTACGTCAGTTTTTTTACGCATTCTTCAACGCTATATCCATATTATTCAATGTCTTTCTTTATTTTTCAGACTGTGCCTACACCGGAGATAGCGGCTGTTGATTCGAAAAGCAACAGTTCAAGCGAGGGTACGGACACCAAAAAACGAGCTAGAAAATTCGCGATTGAAAATGAAAGCTCAAGTAATAGTGGGAATGCAAGGAAAAGTATTGGGCAAAGAGAGTGTGTGTCGACGAGAGCTAGAGATCCGGGGATCGGGCTCACTTCAGAGAATTGCCAGGGGATCAAGCGTCAAAGGTGTACCGGGTTCGTGAAACCGAGGAGAAGTTTCTGGCACATCGTTTTCCCTCTCTTAAAGCATTTTTTGCCCTTCGCTACTCCTTTTTTTTGTTTGTTTTCAGCAAAAACAAATATCGCGGCTTCTTACCCAGTAAAATGAAAAGGCATGAATGTGGCCTCTTTTCCAATAGTGGTATTGCATCGTGCAACGTTAGAATGGCCGAGATCAAAGCACGTGATGCGAAATTACTTGCGAACCATGTTGTTCAGAGAACGTAAGAGACAGTGATGATGCAACCTTACCAGTCCTGACACTTGCTTGAAATCCTATTTTACACACACCGCCCACACACACAGAATATTATGTATAGGTGTGTCCGTGCGTGCGTGCGTGCGTGCGTGCGTGTGTGCGTGCGTGCGTGTATGCGTGTGTTTGTGTGCGTGTGCGTGTGCCTGTGTGCGTGTGTGCGTGTGTGTGTGTGTGTGTGTGTGTGTGCCACAGTAGGAGCCAAATTATCTTGGTTATATCGTTCGAAGAAGGAAAGTGTTTTCGCTACCCTGAGATGCAGCCACTAAGGGATGGGGACTCTGCAATCAAGAAAATGAGGCGCAGAAGTTTACACCGAGACCTGTAGTAACGGTTCCCTAAAGACGAGAAATGGGCTAAGTCGTAGTTGTACCGAGTTTTCTGCCAACTTTGGGCAGGTATTGTTGAGGAAAGCTGTGTGTGCCCGACACATGACATAACACCTTATAGGCGAGAATTAAGTGAGGCCTCGCGTAGCTCTGCATATCCGAAATTTCTCAAGGCACTGATAAAAGATATATAACGGACAAATCTGCCTTTCTGTATTTATATTAAAAGGACATCGTTAGCAAAATTATCCCCTTAAGTCGAAGGCATGGTTCAAGAGTAAGCTGATGTCCTACAACCGGTTAAGGACAAGCCTGGCGTTAACGTTACAGAAAAAAAATTAAGGCAGCTTCGCATTAGTGGTGCCAAGCCTGAAGAAAGTGGGGAGCCTTTGGTTTCTCTTCGGTTTTCTGTTCCGTTCTTCCTTTTTCCTTGTTCTTCTCATTTCCAGTTTTTTTCTGTTTTTTTCTCGTTATTTCAATTCTCCTATTTTTTTCGTTTCTTTCTCTCTCTTTCTATTTCTCGGTTGCTTCTTTTTTTTCAATTTTTATACGTCGTTTTGCCTGTGTTACGCCAAGCGATGACAGTCGGACCCCTAAAGTCTTCCGCACTTAATATCATCATCAAGGCGCTTGAAGAACAAGTGGAAGAAGACTTCTCTTTGGCGCAATCGCGCGCTCAATATGCTACAATTGGGCTATGCTATATGTGGTTTTGCCTGCGTTAATATCATCATCAAGGCGCTCGAAGAACAAGAGGAAGAAGACTTGCGTTAAAATCATCACGAAGGCGCTCGAAGAACAATAGAAAGAAGAAATCTTTTTGGCGCGAGCGCACGCTCAATATGCTACGATGGCTATGCTATATGTTGTTTGGCCTGAGTTACGCCATGCGACGACGACAGCATTCGATCACAGCCTACGACAGCATACGACAGCCCCCCCCCCCCCTAAAGTGCTGCTCTTAAAAACGGCTTCCCTGTGCAGCTTAAATATCAATATTCCGCGATTATCGAGCTTTGAGTAATCGCTAAGCAGCGCTTCAGCCAGAGTAGTTGCAAAAAACGCAACACAACCTGCACAAACACTCCGCGAATCTTCCTAAAACGACTTAACTTGCACGAGGCTCCAACACCTTATACTTAAACGGTATAACCAGTCCGACTAGGATAACAGCGACTGTCAACACGACGTGTTCTCCTTTAGAGCACGGTAACGTCTTCACGTTCAAAAGCCGTGAATAGAACTGAGAAGCGAGGGAATACAAAGCCTGCTTCTTTTTCGCTGTCGCATGCGTGCCGTTCCAAACAAGAATTCTTGGAAATCCGGCCATCTCACTTGAGGCCAACCTTTCTCAGTTTCTGCGATCTAACATGCTCTTGGTACTGGCTTTTTAGTGCCACCCTGGAATCCTTTAAGCCGCAAAGAGTACGGCCGCTTACGCCGAAAGATGGCGTCATGGAATTTTGTTCGTTTTCGTTTTCTTTAACTTGCGAAGGGAGGTATTATTTTTCATGAGACATTTTCTGTAAAATCCCTAGTCGAGAAGTCCCCACAGTGACAGTGTTTACAACATCGCTGTCTTCACGACCGGTCTCGCGTGCAGCTCGTGAGCGAAATCCAAGGCACTAGAAAAAGTATATGGACGTGGCGAGGGTTATCAACATTATTTACGGCTATTTGGCTTTTAAACAAGGAAGGTATCTAAAATCTACATGCTGCATTATACGTGCGGCTCGTAAGTTAAGGTAACAGCTGATGTATAAAAACTCTAGGTGAATGTTACATATATTTGATGCTTCTTGAAAGAAACAAGAAGGTAAACGCAAAGAAGTCCGGCACCTCATTCTGGGACCTCCTCGTGTGAACAGAGAAACCCCATGTACATATGAATTTTATTGTGCAATGTGATAAACCCATATAGGCATAATTTTCTTAGTTTTCTTTTCTGATGAACATACTCATAATAGTTTTTACCTTTACAATGCTAGCTTCAATTTGTTCTTTGTAGCAGTATTCTAATAGTTCTCTCTAAATCAAGCGTTTCCGAGTTTTGATTCCAAATGAATATACTAATGCTGTGTCGCAATTTGTCTTGCTTTCACGTGAATTCATTGTGTACATATACGTCTAGGAAAAAGAATTACAAGAAGAATATCGCCTTTTTTTAAAATGAGGCAGCCGAATTTTGAATGATCAAAACGTGAAAACATCCGTATACTCTGCTCTGGGTGTACACCACACCGTGGTGTATACACTGAATACTCAAAGAGGTTGAAACTAACACGGAGCTGTTCCCTAAATCATTCCTGTTAAGCCACTATATTCTGCACAGTTTCAGTATGTTAACATTATGAAATGATAGCTGGAAATATTTATTCCGGACAATTACAATGTCATGATGTTGCGAGAATAGAAGAAATACGCCAGGAAGTACTGTGAATCATCATCTCGTACACATTATGAATGGTTTACATACGCGCAATGTACAAATAAAATAAGGAAGCTAACAAGCATGCGTGTCATGGTTAGTTGAAAAAGTTATTTATTTATATACAGTGCTACCAAATAAACCGCGCTCGGATAAAGAAGTGAAAAGAAATGGTTACGACTGAAGAGAAATATGGCTGCATGTGGGTTCCGGTTTTTCGAAGATTGCGAAAGCCATGTGAGTCTGGTACAGTGTCCTTATCACACTTTCTGGGGGGGGACATTACTGTCAGCGTTGTGCATTGAGAGTGCGCCAAGTAATACATATGAAGTTCGGTAAGCGTCAGGTTTTCCAGGCGTGATATAAAAAAACTACCGGCGCGTCTCTTATCAGCGAGTGCGTGCCGGAATGAGCGGAAAGCGAAAGACGCTCTGACATCTCTATCAGGCAGGAATAAATCAACACAAAATAGGCGTCGGTATACTCCGTGGACTTTGTCCTTACCGAATAGCAAAAGTACTGTATGGTGCACACGCTGCACAGACATAAATTCATCTATCGCGAAACTAAATATTGCAGCGGAAGGAAAATATGAAGCCAAGAACCTAAAGCCTTAATTCTCACATAACAAAAGAAGGAAAAAGCACATGTATGCTTAAAATAGAAGCTCATATAACTGGTTTAAAGGGTCCAGAAACAAAATCTCAATATGTAAAAGCAACAGAAACGGCGAACTAACATACTATATTAGTATCGCCCTGCAATCACGAGGCGTAAAACGGGGTATGTAGCTGAAGCTTCCCTTACAGCAAAAAACAGCGACACCTGTGCGATATCACTGCTTCAATAATATACCTAGTCTTATCATTGGCGTTTAGAAAGCAATATGGAAGTACTGTGTAAGTTCAAAGTCTATACTGCGTTTAGATTGTGAGAGTTCGTCTCTGTACGGCAGTTGAACCTGGTCGACCATTCCCCTTATCAGATAAATATTTCAGTATCTTCAAAAATATTTCTGTGAATGAATGGCACTTTTAGCCACCTCTTGCACGTGTCCGGCTCTACTCTGTGCTGTATCTATTACCGAATAGTTACAATGCATATATGCCAACAAGCCCGCCTATTTACTCTCCTGCGACTAACATAACACAACAGATAGTGACTATTCTGGCAAGCGTGTTCTGGTGAAGCAACGAATCGAGACAGATCACCCCTTGCTAACGTCGTCTGCACATCGTCGTTGGATAATGCCGGGGAATTAAAGAGTGATGTTTAAAACTAACTAGGCTACGTCAAGAGTCGCGGCAACAGCGATCTTTCAAAATTTGGTTTCAGTTGTTTGAGTGAAAGCGGCATGTCTTCATAAGACTGTAGAATTTAGCAGTGTCTCCCTTCTGCGAATCTCCGAATGGGTATGAATAGTCTGTATAAAGAATTAGTTAGCCCATTTTTGTTAAGTGCTGCTGCAAGTTTCAGTTCGAGCCATTTCTGAGTGCTTGACGCTGTGATCAAGGCAATTCCGCAAAAACTTATTTTTCTCTGTCATTGTCCCATATTGTAATTTTATTGTAATAAAAGAGCACCTGGAAGCTCACCCAAGTAACGCCTTTATTTCTCTCGCTACTGTGCTACGAAAAAGACACCGGCAACGTCTGAGGCAGCACAAACTTTTGCTTTTATCCTGCAGCGGTTGTCGCTGCTCTCATCCGCTCTTCAACATTTCGGGCAGGTTTCGGTCTTTTCGACATCGCAATCGATCGCTTTATACCCGAAGTGCAATCGGAGAAATACCATGGCCCGAAATCGCTCTCTGCGAATTCCGAAGTGGAGCCTTTCAAAAAGCGTCCCCATCTACGAAAAGCGGAGCCATTTTCAGCTTGTCTCACTGAGTTATTCGTCTATTTCGCGTTCGCAATCCCCGGCCTACGAAAAATCTATAAGTCGAGGAAGTATGAAAAACACTGAGTTCAAGGCCGAAGGTATAACTCTCACAGGTGGAAACAAAACAAGCGAACAAAAGATAAGAGTGTCGACAAAAGCAAGACACTATTCTGGAGTGAGTGAAATGAAACCTTGAAGGCGTGATGAAAAGAGCACTAAAGCTCCTGCGAGTGCGTTCTCCTCCCCATAGCACAGGTAAAGGATGGGACCATCTCACAGGTGACTCAGAAGGACCTATACAATTTTGAGAACGAAGCTCTTATCCATCGGCGTACTTTTTTTTTGCGCTTTTGCCTGGAAATTGCAGCCGTCTATCGAGTCTAGCCCTGAACTTTCCCATTAGTCAACAAAATCACCATAAGCTATGGCCAGTGTTCCGCACAGTGTCGCTTTCTCAAAGAAAGCTATATGCAAACTTTCTCGCAAACCCCACATAGACATCCATGAAAACTTTTTCTCCTTCGTCTTAGGAAAACCCAAACTGGAAGCTCAGTTTCACAAATGATTTGTTCGCAACTGAGCTTGATTCTTAGGACGAGCGTTAGCTTTCAAAGAGAAGGATGAGGATGAGGAAATCAAGCAGAGACAAGGCTTTAAATTAAAACCCGGTGAATTAGCAACCCCGTCATCTAACAGTAGCACCTATCGTAAAAGAGATGTCTTTCAAATTCTAGACCAGAACACAGAAACTGCGATTCCTCGTTCTACGTTAGAGCCTGTTTACTTTCCCGTCTTCTTCATTGGCTCGTATTCTTCATGCGGAGCAGAGAGAGAACCTTACGCACTTAGTGCGCATCTCGTTGCGGTTCATGTGCAGTGCCCTTGTTTTCTTTCACTCTGAAGGCGCACTCGATCCTCAGCTTGTTTACGTTCCCCTCTAGAAGCTTTCCCCCGAGTCTTCTCCACCGTATCAACCAATGTTGACTCTAATTTTCCCTGACGCATGAAAAACGCACTCTACGCGGACAAACAGAATGACCCTTTGGTTGTTTATTTTGTACGCGCATTATAGAACTACCCTTTTCCAAAGAAAGGGTAAACAGTGCATGATATATATATATATGTCTAAAAAATAATCTCGCTGTTTCTTACTTCTGTTGTCTTCCCTCCGTTCTGGTTCGCATTTTGTTGAATCCGCTGCCTTGGATCGTTTAATTCGATTTCTCAGTACGAAGTCATACCAGTCTGTTTCACTTTCACTCCAGCTGATTGTAAATTCAGCGTATAGGAAGATAAAAAAAAACGCTGTTTTTTCAGTCCCCACTTCCTGTGGGAACTTTATTGTAGAAATGTTAGTAATAGCGAGCTTGAATAGCAAGCTGAGCAAAACGTTTTGCGTTACGAGCTATTCTACGTAGTCAGCTGATTACAAGTTAAAACATCTTTGTTACTGTTATCTTGTTTTCGTAGTTGATAAAAGCAAGGGTATGAATAGAAAAAAAGTAGCACCCCCCCCCCCCCCCCCCGCTGTTCATATAGCATGTGATACTTCGCACTTGTGAAGTATGCTCTTTCAAATGACGCTTTCAAACAGTTATTCTATATTGTAGGTGCTGTATTATAGGTATAGTTTATTGCATACTGCATTCTATATTGTCGACGCTTTCATGTTGCTTTGTAGCCTGCGGCACGCCGGTTCGCTATCAAAGCAACCCAATCACTTGTAAAGTATGCTTCCTTCAAGTGACATTGTTGTCTTACAGGCAGAGCACGCTTTACAAATACTTCATGAAACAGTTATTCTCCTGTAAAGCGTGTTTTGCCTGTAAGACAACAATGTCACTTGGAGAAGCATACTTTACCAAGTGATTGGCTGCTTTGATAGCGAAGTAGCATGCCGTGGGCTACAATAACAATATGAAAGCATCTACCGATGCCTATGATGTCGACGTAGACATATGCATTAATAAAATGTTCAGGTTTTCAAATGTACAAATAATCGTGAAGAAAGTCACTGGGGCTGAATTTTATTTACGTCTTGATCAATTACACCAGCATCGAATGAAGGTGGTAGTTTACTTTTAAAAAATTCTGCCGCCAGTCGCTAGCATCATGTGAAAGACGCCAACAAATCACATCCAGCGCTAAATGTAGTTCAAATCCGAGCGCTACTGCGGTTCTTCTCCAGCGACTGGCGTAGTTGTAAACCCTGCGCTAAAAGCAGATCCACCACTGCATAACCTGAGGAAGTACGTAGCACGGTCGCCCAGTTATTCCCGATGCGCCATTGTTAGTCTATGTCTACGAATAATCTCTCGCAGGAGTTTGTAACAGCGGCGACGGAGAAGCACTGCTCAGAGCAGGAATTGTGTACCTAGCGAGGTGGTGCCGCCCTATCTGGCGCTGCGCGGGTGTCAGTCGAATGTTTCCGAAGCGTTTTTAGCAATTTTAAGTGAGTATTCCAATTAATTCTTGGTTATTTTGTTAGTTATCTTATTTTAAATTTTGTTTATTTATTTGAACTCTTTTTTGAGCATTGCTAGCCTTTGTTTAGGCCTGTATTGACCAGTTAATTCTGAGCGTTATGACGCCACTTGAGATCTATGGACGGACGACAAGGCGGGCCCCTAAAGTGCTACGCACTTAAAAAATAAGACCAGAGAAGTGGTATAAAAATTTCATGAGTTTGCGATAGATATCAACATGCAAGACACGCAGGGGAGAGATGAATAAACAGAGAGGGAGAGAGGCCAAAGAAAAGACAGTGTAGTGAAGGGGAAGAATATGAATAAGAAACATCGCCCAAGACTCCTTGACGCCGGACCACGCTCCCGCAAGAGTTGCAGAAAAGAACGCTGTTCTAAGCATCACTCCTTACTCTCTAACGTTTAGTTCTTGTTGAATTTTGGCGTTTCGCATCCTGTTCCTGTAGTCAGCGCTGTGTTTCCGTTTCGCTTCTTTTCTCTGTCCGTGTGTGTGGTTGCGCTGCCGGTAAATATGAAGTACAACCAACTGTCCCAAGTTTCCGTTTTGTTACTGTTCCTGTAATCAAGCAAACCAGGACGGCCCTTAGTATGGTCACCAAGTACCACGGTATCCCACGATAAACGCAAACAACGTACTTTGCGCAACGTTACCGCTGGCTTGCTGCATCTTCACTGGGAGGTGTTGCGTCATGGCAGAGATCGGTTCCCGTTAGCGTCCTAAGCCGGATCACAATCAGGCCCACCCCCCTCCCCCCCCCTTTTTTTTCTTTAAGCGCACTGAAGGCTCAATCGATTTTATTGTCAGTTGCAGTGCCTTTTGTAAGCGCCGTAATCCACCCACATGCCTCGAATAACCTGAATCCCGCATACACGCCTTTCTTCCAGTGCTGGCGTTCTTCGTGAGATCACCCAGCAATAAACAATGCCTGTTTCGAAGAACTTGCGCAAGTCGTTTTCTTAGCCAACACTTTCCCTTTATTGTACTTTTGCTGTTCGTGAACCCTCCATACGGGGACTTACCGTACATGTATTGTCTCTTATACATGGTTTTAGTTTTACGCCCCTGTGTGCATTTTACGATATGAATGGTTCAGGCTTTAGTACTAGAAAAGAAAAGCTTGCAATTTGGCAACACTATTGGTATGAACGAGTCGTCGGACGGTGATAAACGGCAATCCCGCTTGAATTAACTAACCTGCGCCAGTTTTTGGTTAACCATCCACACACTGAACACGACGTAGCTGCCATATACACAGAAATAAAATTAACGAAAATATTGTTTTGAAGCACTAAATCATTAAGCTTTACAGCCGCGTTCACTGTTCAACGCGATGCCTACGCTGAAAGGGGAACTTACACAATGCAAAAGCTGCTACGCAAGAGAAATATGTATACTAAATAAAGTTGCGATTGCTTTGGTCACTGCGAATTATACAAAGCTATTTAACATTTGCCAGTTTTACCGTATAACCTTAGGACATCACCAATCACGGAAACCATGTTGGAACTGATATATGACTGTACATATTGGCGTTGTAAGTGGGTCCACGGCATAAACAGTGCACACTAAAAGGCAGAATGATGAGCAAGCGTTTCTCGTAATCGCTGAAAAATAACGTCTTCACGAAATTGCGGTCCCTCACTTTTAAAGAGAAGAAGCGAAGGAAAAGCAAAAGGGTAAACCCAGTTACAGATGGTCCGTTGCACAGCGCTGAAGGGAAGAGGTTTCGTCTCCGTTGGAGCCTTGCTGCCTTCGACCACCGATACGGGTGCCGCCATTTTGTTAGTTAGCTTCCTTAACTGAGGTAGTCAATCTTAGTTCGGAGCAACCATGGTTAGTGGGATAACTGCAGTTAGGCTTACCGTTTCAACTAGGATGTAACTTGGATTTAGGGAAGCTGACGGTTTGTCGTAAGCTGAGGTTAGCGTGCCCATCTAACTGGGGTATTAGCGAGCCTTCACTTCAAACTTGCTTGCATGAAGGGCGACCAACTATGTATTATTTTCAATGAGAACACTTATAAATTATTTAGCGCCCGCGTGCACGTTCACGCGCGTATGCGTGTGCGTGATCCAAGATGGCAAGTTGGTTCGAAGCAACCTTCATTGTTACAGGTAAAATAAAGAGATAATGAAGACACGGTTGTTAAATATAAAGACATCTACTTAATTAGAGAGCACCAAGCAAGCGACGGTGAAAAGAAAGGTGGTATGTATCGATATAAGGCGGAAAAAGTAAAGTGGAGGAAAATTTATCGAAAGTTAATTAGTAAATAAAAAGAAAAGTAAACTTTATAACGAAATTCAAGAGCGCTATTCAATTAAGTGACTCCATTATAAAGACCTAAAATTGTCAGTGAATCAACGCATTTGCATTTGTTTGAGAACACAAACATTTACTTCAAGCAAAGTTTGCTCATTAAGCCGTCAAGGTTAATTATTCGTTAAGGACAGTGGTAATGCAAGCAGCGTTTAAACCCCCAAAAGAAGGAGATGAAACCGAGAAGGCATGGAGATAGGTAGAGTGGGTAACATTGCTTATTCTCAAAGCCTGCCCTGATTTATTTTCAACAACTCTACCACGAAACTAAGGAGAACGTGTTTCACTTGACTTTCTCCTTTTTTAAATCACTGTATGCTTCGGGCTGCGCTTTTCTCTTTCTTAATTTTTGTGTGTGGCGCAATCATCGAGGCGATAGATAATTAAAGCGCTAATGACCACACTTAATTGTCCGTTTCAATTTCAGCTTCTTTCCGTAGGGCAGTCAAAGAATGGAACGAACTACCAAGTCAACTTGTCCTAGCTTCCTCCATCAGTGCTTTTACTTCAGCTTCAGAGTCACTTATTCTTTGCTATACAAATGCGTCATAGCAAGTATTTTCTTCTGACGATGTGCACAATATCGATGTATTTTGACTCGTGATTAACTTTACTGCCATGTTGTTCTTTTGCTTCATTACTATTTCCAATGCACACAATATAAGAGTACATGCCTGTGCTCACTGTATGTCTCTATTTGTAACATACTTCCTGGTCATTTCTTGCTCGACTTGTAGCAAAACACTGTATGTTTTCTTGTATAATTGTATTTATTTTTACTCCTGTAAAAGCTCCATTTGGGGTTGAAAGTACGAATAAACAAAAAAAAAAAGAGCAACGCAATACGACACAAGAAAGTCGTTTACGGCACACAATACCTGAATCAAGCCAGGCCGGAATTTTCTACCTTTTATGGCAGCCGAGTCCATTTGGGAGAGTATTTCATGGTCGGCCACCATTGCAACTTAATTCCGCAAAACACACTTTGCAGAAACTATAAAAAACGTGTCAATCGCCAGGAAATATGGGACGCGGAAATGTCTCGGTTCTCCTGAATGGTTAAAGTGTGTCTTTTTTTATGTACCTAATTTGCATGTTTTAAATACGTCTACAACGGAACAAAAAGGGTAAAAAGCTTTCGCGTCTTGATTGAAAGATCAACTGTGCAGCTAAGGTTCTGTCTGTTGAAAACAATTTGTGGACCGTTTACTGCAACGTCCAAGCTTTTACATCAGTAAGCGACTAAAATTGGTAGGAGCTCATAAAGAAGAAGCTTACGGTTCTCAAACTAGATGGCTGGAATTGTGCAGAAAGGAGACACCAAATCTTGCTTGACAATTTCCACAAAAATGTTTGATTTTTGCATTCGTCAATAAAAAAACACAAGATACCCAACTACGCAAAAAATAAATGTTGCCCGAGTTCATTTCTACAGTTGTTTACTCTTTTTACTCCGTACATTATTTTTGTTAATCTTTATTTGTATTGTGAACTACGGATAGTTTGTCATTTGAAAAAGAGCAAGCTTTCTCGATATCTCACCCATACAGTACAAGACGAAATTGCGATTAAGAAATTGGCAGATAAAATCCAAGCAAGTTCGCGAATAACCTTGAAAGATAATCAGAAAATAAATCGTTTTAGAAGTAGCAGAAAAGACTGTACGTAGACAATTATGGGAGCACAGATTAAATAAAAAGGAAACGGTTAATAAACTACCTCCCAGACAGAAGGATTGGAAAATGGGCTTTGAACCACGCAGTAATAAACGTAGACGTGCATTTTCGAGACTCGTATTTTCTTCAAAAGAATTCGCCAGCCGCCCCGCTCACAAGAGAGCAGCGAGCAAGATAATTCACGACGACAGTCAAGCTCCGAGTTCGGCAGTGGCCTTTTAGGGAACTGTTTTTTGTCATCTTGTTCTCATTTCATTCGAACTGACAATGCTAGCAAAAGGAAGAAGCTAATGCATTTTGGTGGATATTGGAACAGACAGCGTGAAATAGAAAATGGCGAACTGCGTTCTTTGCCCCCCATACGCACGAGCTAAGGGCTTGTATAACGAAAAATGGCTGTGGTGCCCACATGGTATCTCGAAGCGGAAACACAGACTTTCAGCTCAACTGCGTGATCGAATGGAGCTTAAAAAAGGGGAGTGACAGGAGCATTCGCACCAGCGTTGCTAGGCTTAACGATTTCTTTTACTGTTTTGACAGGATGTTTTGTCAAAGCTAAAGAGCTCCCGGCTGAGATTTTAGAATGTTTTTCAAAATAAGTTTACTTTCTACATTAGAGTTGCAATCTGTAATCGCATTTGTAGTTTAATATAGGTTGTAATTTTTATCCTGAGATTAAAAATATCTACTTAGACTTTACTGTTAATATAACAAAATATCTACTTAGGCTTTAGTGTTAATATAAGATGTCTAATCATGAAGCTCAAGTTACTTCAGTGCCAAGGATTGTAAAGATCGGAAGAACATTTAATCAAACTACACTTTTTGTAGTTCGTAGAAATGCTTCGGAAGTATCTACCGTCTTCAATTTTTCCTTTAAAATTAGCCTCCGTTTTCAGAAAATTGCCTTGGCTTAATATCCAAAAAAGAAAGCCAATTTTTACCCACACCATCTCCGTAAGCTTCGGAGAAAACCCAGTCACGCTCAAAAAGCTCTTGCGATATCTCGTTTATACAAAAAAAAAATAAAGAAGGAGAACAACGAGCAAAATATTGTACAAATAAATACTTGCCGTCCACAACATGATATCCTCTAAGTTAAAACAAATTCTCTCTAGCCTCGAAGTCGAAGGCCAGGATCAGAAACAAAAGCAGCTAGAGGATCAGAGGTTACAAGAAAAAATTGTCGCTTGTTGCATGCACAGACGTAAAATAACATACCTCTTACATGAAATACAGCAGCAAGGCGTCCAACCTATATAAGAACAAATGGCATTGCGAGTAGCCGGGAAACACTATTTGTAAGGTATTTATTTTCGTGCTCCTCTCTAGAGATAGCAGCATACGAGACACATTTTTATCCACCTAGATGCCATTTGTCAGTGTCAGACAAAAAAAAAAGGCTGTATCGATGGATTCGAAACACTGCTGCGATAAAGGAATATATTTTCGTTACAGGTCCCTATACGCGTACCATGAGCGGGGGGCCTTATTTTATCCTCGTATAATCTTGTTTATACTTTCGGCGTTGTCTGCCATTTCAGGTTACATTCGAAGCAAAGTCTATGTTGGGCTTATGGTTCCAAAGAAACGTGAGCCGAACTGATATTCAGAAACCTATCTGCCTTTTGGAATTTTTAACTTTTGGAGAATCTGTTGATGCCTTTAAATGGTACTGACTACTCTTTTTCTCTAGAAAAATAATATTAGTGAAAAGGGATGCATGATGACACATACAGCTGAATGCGTCATTGAAAGAAAGATAAGTGTTACAAAAATACCCATCAACCCCTCGGATAAGGACAATCAGGAAAGGCGTCATGTTTAGAATCCCACTTTTGTCGCTAGTGTCGACAGTAGTTCTAGGCAGTTTCTGTACGCTTACTTTTCCGTGATCCGCATCATCATTGAGGCCCGACGTTCTCGCGTCACACTGGAAGTATTCCTTAGAATCTTGGCTGTGTGGAGGGAGAAGCGCATGGATAGAATTTAGTTCCTATCGCGACCCTCTCAAAAGTTCTGCCTTTCAGCATAAATTCGATGACACCGAATTTAAGCGTTACCAAGGACAAAATCTTGTTTGTGTCATTATGGTGAAGGAGTCATTCTATGTTTCTCTTATTCTCTTGCGCTGCTCAATTCTCGTCAATTTTTCTTCATTTTTATTCTATGTGATGGCTAGCGTGAGAAGAAACATATAAACTTGTTCATGCTTTTATTTTGTAATGTTTACTAACCAGGTGTGAATGGGTAGACATAGTCAAGGCGCATGTATTCAATTAAATTACAATAAAACGAACAGTAGTTAGCTAGCCAAGTTTATATTTGTCTTCCTGTTATAGAAGTGATATCAAGTTCACGAGTACGCTGTAAAAAAATACAAAGTAGAAGGGTACTGAAATTGCGTGCATTCGTCTTCTTATTTCTCTTAAAATATGTACGTGTTTTGTTAATATAACAATTAATACCAATACTTTCGCCAGCAAATGGACACTGCATTGTAACCGCAAGGCGGACCGCGTTAAGGTCTGACTGTCCGCCAAGTACCTTTCTCTATGCAGCGGAGACAGCACGTTGTATATAAGATACCTAGTACAAGGGCCCACATGTAAGCAGGACGCATGTTAGGAACAGGTGTGAGTGTTCCCGCTCTGAATTGCAAATAGTGCAGCCTGCAGGAGATTCGCCATGTGCACGACGGCGTTGGCCAAGGAAAGCCCTGTCAAGTCGCGTTGGGCCAGAGATTTCTAATTTGTAGCAACTGCAACGTTGACTCGCTGCCTTCAGCGGGACCAAAACGAAAACTCACGAATAACGGACGTGATAATAAATCTAGTGGAAAGAGAAATATAGAAAGATAAACGTGTGGCTGTATTGTCTCAGTATCTCTCACCCTGCTTGCTAATTAAATAAGATGGAGAGGAAATAACTCAAGGAGGAGGAGGAGGAGGAGGAAGAGAAGGAATGAAAGACAGGGAGGTCAACCAGACGTGCGTCTGGTTTGCTACCCTGCACTGGGGGGCAAGTATCTACAAAGCCAACTGTGCCATCGTACAGCCAGCCAAGTCTACGCCTTTGAAGACGCCTCGTGTTGTCGCAAAAAACTATTTGCTAGATGAAAGCCATATTTGGTACTCTTTTCTATGGGAATGCGAAAAGGGGAACGCTAGAGTGAACACATAAGAGTGAATAGCTAAGTTGTTGAGATCGGCTAGACAAAACTGCAGGCTTGATGGTCGTCACGTTGCGCGCATATATAGAGAGGTGGTGTAATAATATGTAACAGGAAGATCTTAATCAGAAAAAATGATGCTCGAAGGGCCGTTTACCTTTAATGTGGTTTCCCCACTGAAAAAGAATCTTGTGCTAACCGTTTCATGCATAGCGTGCAACGCAGAGGAAACTACGCAAGAAGTCCGATTTTTCAAAACGTACTGTCGGTGTCAAATGAAACGCGAACAGCGGCGAGCATTGGAAATGGTGTAGTGCGTGCCGTCCAGTCATCGCCATTGACAGGCTCGCAGCAGTCCGGTTTGGGAGCACTGTGCATGTCCATAATGCTTACCGCTGTTCGCGTTTCACTTGACGCCGATAGTACATCTGCGCGCTTTTGGTTGCCTTCATGGTTGCCTTCATGGTTGCAAAGGCTCGAGCGATCCCTGCGCGAGCATGCTGGGCTACAACGCGCAGCCAGAGGTGCCCCTACGCAGCGTTCTGCATGTGATGCGTAGTGAACGCTGTCTCTGTATAAGAAACATCGATCGCGCGTAGGAAAAGAAACGGCTATGAAACCCTCAGGCGAGGCCTTAGGTAACTTCTTTGCTGCGCCCAACAGGTCCTTATTTTCATGCATCAGTGCAGCGCTGGCCAAGAAGCTTCCCGGTGCGTCAAGGGCACGTACCGTATTAACGATCAATATTCGGAGGAAACACGGTTCACGTCAGCATCGCTCCCATCTGGTGTTTTATACTTCCCACGCGTCGCTCACGATGCAGAAGCCTTTTTCTTCTCCCTAGCAATGCTTTGCCACGCGACACGTTACATATTCACGCGCACGCACGATGGTTGAAGAACGAATTTGTCAGTGTCCTTGAGGTACTGTTTGCACAGCCAAAATATAATTACGAAAGCTCAGAGACAGAACGATATCCTGCAACGAACGATATGTTGGGTGACCTCAGGCGCGACTTGACACGTATAAATGTTCTTGCATAGCCTTCCTTTCTGTTATGTTCACGCACTTTCTATTGCACACAGCAATGCAATAATGCACTCAAAGCATCGATGGCCACGCGTACGCCGCGTAATAATTTTATGTTTCAAGCCGGGGCAAAGCAAGAGCTTCACTTTAGCGTGTCGTAAGAATAAACATCAAAGAACGTTGGCATTCGAGCAACCGTAAGAAAAAGAAAAGCTAGTGGCACTTTAAATTTAAACCTTTGTAAGTGTACAAATGAAACCTTGTAACCTGTGTAACTTTACTGGACGAAATTTATGTCACTGAAATGTGTAACCATGGAGCTAGGTATTTCCTGAATAGTAAGACTATCATCATCATGAAGCGGCACACGCTGTCTTAGTCCTCTTCTTGATATTCTGCTACGATGCTAGAGCACATGCACTGATTTGTCCGACGGGGAATTCAGTAACTCTGACGGGCAAGAGGACGAGTACAGAGAGACAAAGAAAGACAAAGAGAGAAATAAAGTGAAAGAAATAGAAGAAAGAAACAAAAACAGATGGCAAGAAAACGAGTACGGAGAGAGAGCGAGAAATATAAAAAGAAAAAAGAAATAAAGAGAAAGAAAAGGAAAAAAGAGACTAAAAGATAGAAAGACAGATAAAAAATATAGAAGGCGAGAGAAAAAGTACGGAGAGAGAGAGAGAGATAGAGAAAAAGAAATAAGTGGAAGGAAAAGGAAAAACAGAGAGAAAAATAGAGAAGGGTAGCAAGAAGGAGATACACAGAACCATACACAAAAAGAGAAAAGAGAGACAGCAAGCATAGCCATGTATAGAGAGCAATGACTTGGAAACGGAAGTGAGCGTAAGGAGGGGAAGGAGGAAGGGCATCGCCCCCAGCTCCACCGTTTCCTCAGTCTTCGCACCATTAGTAAATAGCTGCCCCGATTTCTTTTACATTTTTTTATGTATACACTGAGACATCTAATACTTAGGGCAATACAAACATACATGTTCAAAAGTCCACTACAGAAGTAGTGTGTATATGTGTTGTTCGGTATTTGTGAACGCGCGTTGTTTTTTTTTTGTGTGTATAACGAAGGAAAACTTCGACAATGATTAGACGTTCCAATTACGCAACATGCCTTTGTCATCATAATCCGATATAGGACCAATAGGTGTTTTATGACGAAAGTTCTTAGCACGAAAACAAGAAAGAAAAAAAAACATAGAAGGTACCTTAATGAAGACAAGTATAACCCTGCCAAAGCATCGCCTGGTGTTGATCTCGTCAAGTTTCTGTTTTTGTCGAATAATCCTTTTAAAAGATCTTTTATGGGACAAGGTGCACACGAGCCTTTATATTAGACCACAGCATACTTAAGGTGTTTAGTATTCCCCCGAATTTGCAGTTTGTATTATATTTTTGGGATATCAACTTTTGCTTACTTTCAAGCGAAACAAAAAGTACCTGAAAAATACCAGCGCTCATCGATATTAAACTTTGGTTGCCGACTGAGCGCAAGCAAAAAAAGTCACAGTTTCACCGCAAGGGTGAAGCAATGAATGCGATAGCAACATATTGCAGTGTTATAGGAAGTGAGGCTGGAAGCTAACTCTTTTGGATGCCATCTCACGCAACTCTAGAAAACGCTGGTTTAAGAGAATACGGCCGCTCCAGTGACACTCTTCACACCGCATTCTCTTCGCGTTGAGAGCGCAGCAAGTAGAAGGGTATAGCGGCCGCCCGCTGTCGGCTGCCGAGATAGGGAGATAATGTGCGCGATCACGACGACCGCGCTCGTAAAATCGAAGGTAGCTCGAGAGTACCGACCCCCCCCTCCCCCCCCTCGGGTCTTTTCACGCTCGTGAACGACGGGCGGGGCCGGTCGAACAGTTGGGGGATCTTATCGCATGCGCCTCGGAGCGACGGAGATGGGCCGGCTTGATTGTTTTCCGCGTCAGCCGCGTTCATCGCTCCCGCTCGCGCGCTATTACCCGCTGGTAGAACGTACGATGCGCAGGGGGCTCTTATCAATTTGGACTTCATACGCGACATTACGGCGGCGGCGACGGCAACGGCGGCGGCAAAAACCCGTCGAGACTGTCCATATGATTGCTATCGCAATAAAAGGACACGACAAGCACACAGACGGCAGCGGAAACACGCCATGGGTGCTTCTTCGCTTTTCTGTTGCTTTAAATTATGTATTTAATTAAATACCACCTCAATGAAAAACCCGTCCTTTTACGTTCCTGAGCACAGCAGCGTGATGCTGTGTTAATTTTCAGTCTCAGCGCACACCGGCGAGTCACCTGCGCAACCTCTGAGAATTCGTGAAAAATGGAACTCTGCCCTCGAGTATACGCAGTGGGCCCCTTAGGGAAATCAGAGAGCCTTGCTGCAGTACACACTTCACGTATCGCATGTTATCTAGTAGCAATTTCATCTCCCTCTGTCGACTTGTAACCCGATCAATGCATATGTAAATAATGCTCGATGATACACTGCTTATAGAGGTATCTATGAATCTTCCATCACCAATGTACATGTGAACTAATGCTTGAATCACAGGCGTCACTTGCGGGGGGGGGGGGGGGGGGGGCAAGGCTTTTGGAACTCGTATTTGCAGCGGTTCACCTTTATTGAAAAATTTCTAACTGTCACATCAGCTCTCCTGGTATTGCGGTTTGTGTCTTGACGTTGTTTCGAACGAGCGCATGGCCTTCGAGGAAGACCTATTTTGATGGCTGAAAGTAATCTTCGCTAGCGCAAGATTTTTACATCGCATCTGAAGCTCTGAACAAAGGAGTCGCTGAATACGCCACCGCGGCCAACGCAGCCGACCACTGCGACCTGCACTTTGAAACCGCGAGATAGTGGTGAGCCTGAGGATGTCATAGAAATTCACCTAATGAAGTGAATTGTTTCTATAAAAGTCTTGTTTAAAAACAATAACACTATGCAATGTAAAAGAAAGATTTCAGCTCACGTCAGCGGCTTTTCGAACCCCCATTCGGGGCACATCAGTGACTTTTCTCGGCTCTTTTCTCGGGCCACGTTGACACGGAAATGACGTTTTCTTTTATATGTATGAACTGTCTTATCAATCAAGCATTGTACGGAAGTAACTGCAACTCTCAGATTAGATCACACCCACGTTCTTTGATGTTACAGTGAACTCTACAAAAAGCACACCAGTTGGCGGGGCACGTCGTTTCTCCACTCAGCCTACACAAAAACAAAAGCGACTCAGAAAGTTTAAATCCTTATAAAGTGGCGACTACTTCTAAACGAGATTTCGTTACACGCCATATACCGTTGGGATTGCGCTCTCCCAGAGGTATTTCGCTCGGCGAAGAAGAAAGGGCCGGATACTGAAATCCCAGCACGATGGTTCTCTAATGTTCTTTCCTTTGTTACGCTAGTCTTTTATAACTGGGGTCGGAATTTCTAATGTGTGCTCGGTTCGTCTTCTGTATGCCGCTTCTATATACTGCCGTATAGACAGGCAGACTTCCGATGAATGAACAAAAGTGCATGGATGCATCTCGCTGAAGGACAAAAATTTTCCGAAGTTCGTGCATTTTGAAAATTTCCTTTCGTTATCGTCTTACACGAAGACACAAAGCTGCGACCGAAAATGAGATTAAGGGATGGTCACAGTACTATCATAAACCCTTATTTCGCAGCATTTTTTCCACTTGCAGAAATATTAGTTGAAACTATCCGTACACAATCCGCGTGCGTGCTTCTATGTGTTCACGCACGTGTGTGTATAACATCGTAAAGGAAACAATACCTTTGAAGCAGTATTTCTGACTTAAATGGCTGCTAAGTAAATAGTATTATTTATTTTCAGCATCGCTTTTTTTAATCTACAATGCTTTGTACTGTGCATGACGATCAGATGAATTGGCAATACAATCAATACAATATGTTGGATGAGTTGGTTTCTGGGGCGAGGCACCATAAGGGCTCGGCTTGTCGGCGTGTCATGTTGTCATCATGGTCCGTCATAAACGGGTATGCACGACAAAAATTGGGTAAATCGCGCTACAAGCCACTGCTCCATACTGTGCATATTATGAGCTAAATCTTCGTCGTTACTGTCTAAAGCGTTACGTATGGCTTAGCAGCGATGTCAAAATTTACCAGGGCGCTCAAGTTTCTTATCTAAAACAAGAGACACAAACGTGCATCTCTGTACGGTAAATTATTTGAAACATCGCTTCTTGAAACATACCTGCGAAGTGATGGTTCGTTAGTGAACCAGTGGCGAGTAAAGCAGTAAAGAGTAATGATGTGCTGTGGGAAACACCGGCGCACACTGCATGCAACGTTCCTCGTCAGGTTTCACGTTAGCGGAGCTGAAGCACCCTTCCCTACATTCCCGTTCACCACAATTTTTAATTTCCACAGTTTAAGAGCGTGCGACGGCACAAACGAAAAGGCCCACGAGACACACAAAGCGCTGATGTGTGTCTTGTGTGCTTTCTCCTGGCGTCGTACGTGCTGTAAATATAGAAGATATGTATGTATTAAAAACCGCAACGCTCTTTTGGTATCTCTTGCGCACTTATTAATAATATTTCCTGCGCAAGCGCGTTTTCAATCCTTAGATTTATTGAACTGCAATCCAAGCATTGCAGACAGTGAAACAATGTTCTTTTTGGTTGGGCTGTTTTCTAATATTTAACAGTTGAGATGAGCTTCGCCGCAGGAGCACTTTATGTCCAAGTACGTGCATCGTCTTATGCGTACAAAATCTCATTCGCCGGTGTTTCTCAGAGTGATTAATCATGGCTAGCATCTACTATTCTGTGCTGTTCCTCCATTCTTAATAGAAAACGTTGTGCGCTGTCAGGCTATAGATGCTTGAACCGATTCAGTTCTTGAAACACTGAGATTAAGCTGCAGTCATGCCGAGCGTATCGGAAAAGCAACTATAGAAAACAGATTCAATCCACCAAGAAGGAACGACTTCAGAGGGAGCTCATATATCAGGAAGCTACTAGACCTGATTGTTTTGGAGGAACAAAGAGGACACAAAAAACTCGTGAACGTTTAATATATGGAGCAGCTAGCAGCCTTGTACATTTACTGGTTTACTCTTTCAAGAACAGACACAAAAAAATGCACGCAAAATTTTTGATGCAGTATAGGCTCACAATAAGAAATGCAGAATATTTTTTTTCTTGTATTCTCACAAGAAGCAGGATAGGAATGCGATTGTGCAGTATCGTTTATTTCGATATGCACGCCTTCCAGCGTGGCACTGATAAAAAACGGCATACAACGATCCTAAACAGGAGCAATACGTTGAGATAAAATGAATGAAAACGCAAAAGTAAAAAAGAAATAGCTGAGATTAAGACCACTTCTTCGACATCGATTGTGGCAAGAGGCAAGCAATCTGCTGCAGAAACCTGACGGAATCGGTGGATAGCATGACTTTTTCTCATTGCTATTCTTCTTAGTGCGATAAGCTTTTTTGGGAAGAATTCTCTCATTTCCTCGTATATTTCGGGCTACGTGACATATTTTAATTTCGACTGACAATGTAGAAGCAGCTAGTGTAACTTGCCTATATATGACTAACGGATGACAACGCAATATATGTGCGTATATTGTCGGCTCTTAGGTACATATGTGTCACGCAGACCTCATCATGAAATAGTAGTGGCTATGGCGCTCGACTGCTGACACGAAGGTCGTGGGATCGGATCCCGGCCGCGGCGGCTGCATTTTCGATGGAGGCGAAAATGCTTGAGGCCCGTGTATTTAGATTTAGGTGCACGTTAAAGAACCCCAGGTGGTATAAATTTCCGGAGCCTTCCACTACGGCGTCTCTTATAATCATATCGTGGTTTTGGGACGTTAAACCCCAGATATTATTATTATTATCATCATGAAATAGCGCACGGTATTCTACTTCATCTTGCTTTCAAACACCAGCGACTTTCCACAAGGCATAGTTACGTACATTCTTCTTCGCAACTCAGATAGTAGGAATATAGAATTTCTGAATTCGCTTAGGCTTGTGTTCAACTCCCTGCGTAAATACACCTTTCATCGTCATTGTTTTGTTAGCAAACCTCACTCAACACTGTTATGCCGCCTTTGGTTGGGTGTTGCATTTACAAAGGCGTACTCGTTTCGCATCGGTATGGCGGACACCTCTACATGCGACTCCTGCGGAACTGAAGAGACCATCGAACACGTCCTGTGCAGCTGCACTCGCTATGACGCCCAGCGATGCCCGCTCCGGATGGCTTTGAACCAACTGGACTCTAGACCATTTTCTTTACAGAAGATTCTAGGACCTTGGACGTGCGCTTCGATAGCGCAGAAAGCAACAAAAGCGCTTCTGAAGTACCTGGACTCAACAAATCTGAGCGACCGCCTGTAGACTGGATGTACTCCCCCAAGTGTGCTCGTGATTCTGTGTATCTCTCCTTCCTTCTCTTCTTCTGTCACTCTTTTCCTCCCTTTATCCCTTCCCCCAGTGCAGGGTAGCAAACCGGACGTGCATCTGGTTAACCTCCTTGCCTTTCCTTGCATATCTCTCTCTCTCTCACTCAACCTTCGCGGCTTCTGAATATTGTAGCATCGACGTCTCGACTTGTTCATCTACCCAACATGGCGTTACCATGTCGGCATAGACGTGAATAGTGCAGTGTATTAGTAATCCTCCTAATTAAAAGTGCGACAGTCGCTGTTAAGTGCCGTCTAGGCCTCTCGCCACTTTGGCTGACACAACGAGTATATGACCGCCAACGAGGCCTTTTCATCAAACCTCTTTGAGCTCCTCATAATGACTTTAACTACCTTGTTCACGGTCCGCCTAATTGCTTCGGGTCTGCCTGGATAAGTCGTTAATTGTGTTCACAAAACGGACGGATACATTAGAATAGGAAGGCCACCAAATATGGCGTATTTACCAGCTTTTACGGTCCATCATGCAATATTTTAGAGCAAATAGTGTAAATTTCAGGTGACCATTGTGTCTCACATTTGGTGGCCGATTTCCCGATTAAACAGGACGAAGCGTCATCTTGTCATGCCAAATAGAGAGGAGTTTACCTGAGGTGCCAAGTTTGCTTACTTTCTGTGAACATATGGCTGTCTTTATTTTTATTAAACTTTATTACCGAATCTGATGGGAACAGTGCCCATCTTTCGTCGACGTTGGGCATGCACCTAAGAATAATTTTGGATCTAGTCGTTTTGTAGTAAGCCCGAAAAAAAAAAGTTGTTTGACGTGGAAGGAGGGCTGTGCAGCTAGCTTTCCCATAAAGTTCTGCACAAGGCAAAAGTTTAAGGAAAGATGGGTGCTCGGAGTCACAAGAAGTCCAATAAAGCACTCCTTTGGGCTAGTTGGTAAAGCTTAAGATAGGTTGCGGAATATTACGCTGTATGGCTGTAACCGGAGGGACGCTAACCGAGGCACAGAAAAAAAAAACACAACCAGAACAGGTGGGCGCAAACTATAAACTGTAAATCAGAAGAAGCCTCCGAAGAAGCACTGTCGCTGGATCCATCGTTTCGACACCGAGACTTGCAATACTTCGTAAGGGAAGCAACTGCTCCATGTATTCTGTATGTACACTTGATTCTAATGTATTCATCCTGGCCTTCCTTTTGTCTTTCTCCACTTAAGGCATTTACTTTCTTATAGGGTAACAAGGGAGAAAAATAGATTAAAAGGAAAACGCAGGGAGGTTAACCTGGTACAGTAACCGGTTTAAAACTAGCCGTGCACCTCACTGAGCTCCCCATCTATATCAGTCTTCTCTCTATCTCTCCTTAGGCAACGAATCCCAATGTGAAAGATATACTACAAAGAAAGATAAAAAGCGTAGACATAGCGACCATTTGGAGAAAGGAGCAGATCAGGAACAATCGTAAAGGTCCCAAGCGCGGTACTAAAAAAGACCTACACAGCTGTTACCTATCAACGCTAAACTGTTTGAGAAGGTGCTGGTGAGGCACGTGGCTTCGGTTACTCGGATTGCGAGATATAAAGAGAGAAGAAGAACTAGAAGAAGATGAACAAGACGAAAAAGCCCGACGATAACAGCAAAACCTCACGTGCCATCCGATGAAAGAAAAGAAGAAAAATTATGTATAGCCACTAAGTACACGCTAAGGTTGTCTGTCTTTTCGCGATACTCTTGAGAACAAAGAGGAAAAAAAATTAAGAAAAGCACGGCTTCGGCTTGGCATGTGTTGTCTCTGACAGAGTCAGACAAGAGACTGCGGATACTGACGGAGGATAATTTGCTAAGCGATACCGACTGCTAAGGGGAAGCGCGGTGGATATCACAGCTGACTTGTCTATGAGTTATTTAACGGTTGATATAGCTACAATGAAAAAAAATTTGCTGGTAGAATATAATTACATTCAGGGGTTCCGAGGCGTATACGTGAAGCGGTACACCTTTGATTCTTAAGAACCGTTTAGCTGTCATAGTTATGGTATAGCACGCTTTAAGGAACCCATAAGTAGCCACTGTCGAGCAATCGTGCTTGTTCTTTCAACAGAGAGAAAAAAGGTGCAGCTATTCAAGTCACTGGAAAGATGAAAAAAAAATGGAGAAGGCTGCATCAGTTACAACGTAGCATTTGGCTCAGATAGGTTGCATGAACACTGGTTAACTTTATTTGCAATGCACAGCAACTGTTTTAGGCTTCTGCAGGCAAAGTTGCAACTACATTTGCATCTATTATTTTTTCAACTGTCGTTTCTTATTAAAGCTTCCTGTATGCTACACTCAAGTCGAAAGAGCTATTGCCGACGTAATTTATGAGAAGAGAAAACACAAGAAAGGCCGACCCAAAATACAAGGTTAAACAATTTTTAGACGTTTGATATCATCATCATCAGCCTGTCTACGCCCACTGCAGGGCAAAGGCCTCTCCCATGTTTCGCCAATCAACCCGGTCCTGTGCTTTCTGCTGCCACGTTATACCTGCAAACTTCTTAATCTCATCTACCCACCTAATTTTCTGTCTCCCCCCTCACGCGTTTGCCATCTCTTGGAATCCAGTCAGTTACCCTTAATGACCAGCGGTCATTAAGGGTAACTGACGTTTGATATGATGGCTTCCAAATTCGCCGGTCATACTCCGAGAAGTAAGGTTGAGGTGGCAACTGCTGCAGAGCGAAAGCGGCAGAACGGAATCCTGCATGATGCAGGGTTAGGTTTACATTTGTGTTCATTTATTTTATCAAGCCTTAAGACAGTTCTATTTAACAATATTGACACATCTTTTTCAACTTCGTTCCCATATTCATTTCACACTATTTTTCGAACATACATGGCAGCGCGGATTGTACCGTTGCTTGTTTTCTACCTTCCACTGTTAAGCTTGGTGGTTATTTTGTTAGCCTTTATCGAGATCGTCACTTCGACGACTATCAATAACCACCCCATGTGCCTCCCGCTTGCTGTTACGAGTAATACGTAAAAAGGGGTTGTGACTCGAGCACAAAAACCTCGGTTTACGGATTTTTTCATCGCAAGCTTCTTTCTTCGCCTTACTGCCGTATTTTGGATTTCCACTTGCTGTACGTGTTTTTTAGCCATCTACTTTCCTGGTCCACCCCGCTTTGCCAGTATTGAAACTGTGTTTTTGCATTCACCACATCATGGTTAAACAGTAAAGAAATGGTGGTTAGAGGAAAAAAAATACACGTCCTCTTGTCGCAGTGTCTCATCTCGACAAACGACTGAAACGTTGGCGAAAGGGGCTCGAGAAAGCAAAGGGACAAAATTTGGTCCACGGAATCCGGAGAATAAATGGCCCGCAATTTGAACGTTGTAGCTGGACTCAGTGGACATCGATGAATTTCGCGAGGTACTTCGTACTGCACCCTTCTCCGCACACGTGTTTTCTTAGCGATGGTTCAGATGCACTCTCTCGAAAAACTTCGTGCAAAATGTTTGACGCATTTGGTGGCCTGTTTCTATTTTAATATTAAAAGCTGACTCAAAAGAAAAACAAGGAACCCTTCTTATCAATACAGCTCGCGTCGCAAAAGCGCAACAATGATTCGGCGAAATTCTTTTAGGAATTGTTCGCATCGCGCACGTTCAGTTCAGTGTAATCTCGTTGACATCTTGCCGACGTGGTTCTCACTCCTGTATCGCCTACATGTGTCGTGCGTGATGCCTCACATTGGTTCTTTAGGGGGAGTGTCAGTGAATTTAAGTTTCAGTATGGCTGCTTTAGATGCATAGAGCTTATCGTTCATTCACGTCTGGCTTTGGGACCTGATTTTGATGGTTGCGCATCGGGCTCGAAGCAATTAAACGTGTGATGTTGGAGTCATTAATAGGAGAACAAGTTGCAAGCCTCCATCACTGTGCAAAGCTTCAGTCATTGCACAGCGATGGAGACTTGCAAAACAACAACAGACAGAAATCAAGTAATCATGGCTTATTACAAGTGTATTTGTTTCCCCTCATCTTGCGGCAGCCTTAGACTAAAGCTCTCGCCAATGTGAGCTGTTCCAGACTACGCAGGAGTCGAAGGAGTGTGCAGGCAGACTTTTCGTTGGCTTATTATGAAGAGCTGCTCTCTTAATGACCAATCACACGAAACGTGACAGTTTGTGGTGGATCTCTAAGTCCGGTATATGACTACGATTAACTTGGTTTATTCATATCGTTTTTTTTTAGGGAGTAACCGCGCCTGTTACTCGCACGAGGGCATTTCTTTCTCTGCAATCGATGCTACTTCGACGACAAAAATAGTTAGCTCACTGCCTTTAATATAGGGTATAGAAGAACCATGCCGGGCGAGCTCCACAGAAATTCACGATGACCGCCATAAAAGGAGGCGGTGGTTCCGGCTTTTGTCGGCTGCAGAATGTGCACACAATGTATTTATTTCAGCACATTCGCCCCAACGCTACGCTTTCGTTCACCTCTTCTTCTTTTTTCTCGCTACCTCTTTTTGCTAAACTCCGTAACCGTGGGGCGTTTATGTGCCTAGCTGCTGGCATAGCAGCGCCGGGACAGTTTTATTGACGCTGGTAGTAAAGCCCCGAGCGGCAAACAGCTCCATCTAGGAGGTTATTTTTTGCCACGTTACTGCAGCGCTTCGTTTTCCATTTACTGGGATGCGGCGTGCGGATGTTGTCGCACGTTGTATTTACTGTAATCGCATCGTTTTAGCCCGTGTGCCTGCAGGCACTTTGGTGTTCTCGCTTGCCGGTGCCCCAGGTCGCATTACTTGTCTATACTTGTTGCCTTCGAAGTTGCGTGATCAGAGGAAAAGGCAGTCTACTCACGGTGGAATAAATATGTACGGAATGTGCCGAGTTAAACCGAAACAGCCTCCTAGAATAAAGAAACGACATAACTATTTGAAGCTTATATGGCGGCGACTGAATCGAGTCATTGTGATAGTCCTGATAGTGTGATAGTGCTTCTATCGTACATACCGCTACGAAATGCACACTGCTACTCATGGGACAACGCTTTATCTAGGTGTACGACAGGGTCGCAGCGGTATTTTTACAGCGAAAGCTGTTATGAGATCACAAGGGCCAATTTCGGCGCCGCAGTTGCCCGCCGCCGCCGGTGTCCATAACCACTATCGCGCGAAAAAAGAAAAAAAAACTAAATAAATAAAAGAATATCGAGGATACAATGCGATTCGAACACGGGTCCTCTGCTTGGCAGCCCAGTATTCTACCACAGAGCTACGCCGGTGCTTGAACGGTGCGTGTCCATAACCACTATCGCGCGAAAAAAGAAAAAAAAAACTAAATAAATAAAAGAATATCGAGGATACAATGCGATTCGAACACGGGTCCTCTGCTTGGCAGCCCAGTATTCTACCACAGAGCTACGCCGGTGCTTGAACTGCGCTGCGCCTACCGCGCAGGCCTGGCGTTCTTTTTTTTTTTTTCGTAGAAGAAAGGTAATGGAAGGGGGGGGGGGGGGGTCCTCTCTGTGTAAGATGGTGCGTCTGCTTGTATGAGCGCTTATATACTCATATATACAAAACGTAAAGAAATACGGGGGAGGAAGAGGGGGGGTTGGAACACACACACAAACACACACACACACACAACACTGTACGTCTGCGTCCTGTGCTTTTTCGCGCTGTATAAGAGACCTATATGTCGTATATTTCGTGAGCTCACAGGAACATGCCTGCGCTTTAATGTCTACATCGAAGCTAGCCGAACTGTCCATTCATTGGCAGTACAGAATTATATTAGTATCGTGGGTCCTTTTTCTTTACGTACGGCAACTTCATCTTCTCTTCATGTCTTGGAAGAAACGGTGCACACTGATATCGAGAAGGAAGTCGACCATCTCCTTGCTAAGACGGTCGTGTTGTAACTAAGTTCGGGAGCCGCACACGTTAAAAAAACAGAAACTGCTGAAAGCAGAACGTCCTCGTGAAATCAGTTGGCGCCGCTTTGCAACAGAAGTAAGAGAGGTCGCCATTCTCACAGCGTAGAGGGTTTCCGTTAAACTACAATCTGTTTCGTCTAGCATCGACCAGAAAAACCTGTTCAATTTTCTGAGGGTGTCTCCCTTTACGAGCGTCATGGGAGCCTAACACTGCTGAAGATGACATGGACTTTCGATTCGCCCAATTCCCCAAGAAAGGCGCATACCGTGTTGTAACCTCCCTTATAATGGCGACACTGGTTTCCCGTTCGGGCTTGCCCCAAGAAAGTCGTAAAAAACTTTTACGACCCGTTCGACTTAACTTGCGAGATCAGCGGTACACTTCAGCCTTGTTGGCCAAGAGGTCGACCTACGACGTCGCCAGCTGCGACTGCCTCGCTGTGCCTTGATACACAGGCCGAAACTGTGGCTGTGGTCGCGAAAACTACCATTCAAGACGTGCTCCTGCCAAGTCACCGCTTGTTGCTATTACGAAAGAGAGAAATGGGGAACAAAAGATTCCTGATTTTCTGTGCATGCATGCTGCGCGGTCTTACGACACCCGCATTAATCAGCTGCACATGCGCAGTCAAGTAACGCGCTTTACACTTCGAGCTTTACTTTCATCCCGCCTTCATTGCTTACATAACAAATCCCAACAATTTTAAGATGCTCACCTGCCATGCCGTATAAATTAACATTACTTTGTGAGTGTATATTTTGTATTTTATATGGTCCCTTCACGCTTTCGTACCTTCGGTGACAAATCATGATAATTATTTCAATATTATTTTTCATTTAGTACTATTATGAGCGCCGTACGAATATCGTTGACAAGGATGCCAAAAGAGTGAAGGGAAGGATTAATAACAGACTATTTCCTCTTACCTTGCTGCAAACTCTCTTCACATTTAAGCTCTCGGTTCAAAGCGTTGAATGAGAGAGAGAGCAAGAGTGCAAGAGAAAGGAGGGGAGATTCACCTTCTTCCAAATGGTGTGTTACCCTTCACAGTGGGAGGGAAAGTGGGTAGAACACAAGCAAGCAATCAATAATAACATCTGGGGTTTTGCGTGCCAATACCACAATATGATTATGAGAGGCGCCGTAGTGGAGGGCTGCAGAAATTTAGACCATCTGGTGCTCTTTAAAGTGCGCGGACATCGCACAGTACACGGGCCTCTAGCATTTCGCCTACCTCGAAATTTGACCGCCGCGGCCGGGATTGAACACGCGACCACAAACAAGCAAACGAGCTCATCATCCCTCAATAGCACCTCCTCGAGGGTCGTTTGCAATTTGCAGCTGTATAGAAAAACTGTTACATAAACCTGATACAGCACACTGAACAGATATTGGGACAACAATGGTAACGACAATTTTAATCGACAGTCAAGGGCTCGCTAAGTCGCATAAAATTATTTTGAAGTTTCTTGTTATCGAAATCACGATATGATTACGAGTCATGTCATAGTAAGTTTACTGCAGAGAAGTTTTGACTACCTTGGGTTGTGTAATGTGCACATAACTTTACGTACACAGATCATTTTTTTTTTTTGCAAGTTTCCCCCGATACAAGTGTGGTGGCCGTGGCCGGGAATCCAACCCAGGTCCTCGTGCATGGCAGCAAAATCCTTGCCCCTTGAATGAGCGACAACAATGAAAGAAAGTCATTTTGAACGAGAACGGGGTGTTCACTTTGTCAGACACAGCCGCAGCGGATGTCTAAGATGAGAGAAAAAAAAAACGCCCGAA
The DNA here is from genome assembly GCA_030522465.1 of Rhipicephalus appendiculatus. NCBI lineage: Eukaryota > Metazoa > Arthropoda > Arachnida > Ixodida > Ixodidae > Rhipicephalus > Rhipicephalus appendiculatus. The sequence goes on along the minus strand of JALIZH010033007.1, from coordinate 3,735,496 downwards.
ATGCGACATTTTTGTAGAAACCACTTGCATACATATTCAGACTTTCTATCTTTCCTCGTATGTATTTGTTCCTCCGCCACAGTAAGAAAGCTTTGATTAATATTTCAAGAGCGAAGAGAAAACTGTCATGAACGTGTAAGGACAGACGAAGTCCAACCTGAGAATGCGTGTGAACCTTCATGCATATTTATTGAGGCGGCGGAAGTCGGCGACAAATATTACCTAGCGACGGTTTATGTCTGTAATTTTTATGCGAGAGGTAAGCGAGAGAAGAAAAGACAGGCAAGATGAGATGAATACACTTTTTAAACAATTTGTTGATTTATTCATATCTCTACATAAGTACAGCCGCATGGACACCGACGCACCTGAACTCGTCGCCTCTCCCCGCGCGTCGCATTATGCCTAGTCGCAAAAATTGTTATGACGAAGACAGAGACAGAAAAGAACGAGACATATTGAATTCAGGAGAAGGAGAGACTTAATGTGGACATCCCTTTTCAAAGCACTTGTGGAAATGTCGCAGCTAGGGGAAGACTGCAGCAACACCCACATCACAGCTTGGAATATTCCATCTTGCTATAATGCAGTTTTATTAGATTTCATTGTCTTTCTGAAGACTTCATCAATATTGAATACACGTTCGTCAGTGAATGTACGAAGTAACTATCTGAGAATCTGCAAATCGATACTGTTATCACGATGTGCTAAGCAAAATATGTCCTTTGTAAGGTTTATTCGAGAAATAAACCTCTGAAGGAGTCACTAAATGGAAACGGCACCAGCGAACGCATTGAAAATGAGCTTATTTGTTTTACATGTGCGCGTTATTAAAGACTCCAGAGGACTCTCGCCATCAGCGCCCCCTTGTTCTCCACACTCAAGATTCTCACCGATTCCTCCTCTCGCAAAATTAAACAGAAACTCAACGAATCCTTCCAATATCAATTCAGTTGCGCCCCGAATCAAAAAGGTAAGAGTGCTCATTTTTTCCCGTTTTTCGTTTTTTTTTCTTACAATGAAAATATTTCTAGTTCGCTCGGCGTAATTTGCCTGGTCTGTCAGTAGGGATCCACTAGCGACGAGTGGCCCGGCCGCACAGCAGCGTTAATTTATAGCGTCGGCAGCTCCAACGTAATACAAATGTAGCCCTGTTAGGGCTCTCTGCATCATTAATGGGTGCGCTACGCTGAAACGATGCGTCATCAACAAACCTGATTATGCGGCCCTCCTGAGGTTCACCACTGAGGCCGCAGAGACTAGTCATCGATGCGCTGACGCCTGCCAACTAATTTCACCCGTCGACTTAGCCGCGACATCATGCGCTGCCGCAGTGCTATGCCGTCAGCAGCCCTCACCTCCGTGTCACCTAACGATGGAAACAATCGGCACCACATTCCTCTTGTTGTGTCGAATAGAAAGGTATGGATTATATTCAGATAGCTGTAGAATACGCGTATGCCATTACTAATTATCTAGAGAGCATGCAGAGATGGCGTAGTATGTGGGAGTAACGCGAACTGTAGATGCATATAGTCTATAATAGACCACAGACGAAGTCAGGCGCTCGGAATTGAAATATGTTGTAGTTTGAAAAACGACGGCAATGCGAGAACGAATGAGACACCCAAAACCGCATTCCAGCTGTAACAAGATTATAATATACCCAGACGATGACGATGAAGTAAAGTAAACTAAATAAAATAAGCAAATAGACGGAGACATTAATGGAGCGTGCATTCTAAAAGTCAGGAAGTATGGTATTTTTTGTGAATACACGAAAATTGAACTCGCATACTTATTTGCAGTTACGGTGTAGCGTGATGTGTTAATTTAAAATTATTCCCTTTCTCTCTTATATATATATATATATATATATATATATATATATATATATATATATATATATATATATATATATATATATATATATATATATATATATATATATATATTCGAACATCGTTGCCATTGAGTGGCGAATGCTCATACAACGTGCTCAGGTCACAGCTGTTTGCATGAGAATGCCGAGTCCTATATCGACGCAAGTTGCCTCTCCATCCACTCGGATTGTCCACTTTACGACTGAAATTTCAGACCGGTTCACGAGTGTATAGAGCCACTTTTCCGGTCGCTTCTCTTCTTACGAGATTGCGAGGTATATTGAGAGCGTGCGCAACAAAACACAGTCGCCACTTCTACGGGCGTATTCACTCCGAACTGCTACGTAGCTGTTTCCTTCCGCTGTAACCTCACGCTGTGCCAACTTCGAGCTATGGGTCAGATTGCCGTCATTGCTTCTGGAGAGTGACCTCGAAGGCGTCTTCTCCTATTGCCACCCACTGAGTTCTAAGTATTGGCGTCTTGGAGCCACTTTCATTCAGGTTCCGGCTGTTGTTCCGTTCAATAGTTTGTTGTGGATCTCCAAGTTTCATTGATGCGGAGGTCTTATTGCCCTTTATTTGTATTCGAATACATTTCACGAGGTGAAGACAAATAGCAAAGATTTCATTGATTATTTTCACTAAAGCTTACGCATTGGACAGGTTGGCTGTATTTGACTGCGTATTCTAGCCAGCAGACCCATGCATACCCGGTGCTGCATGGGCCTGCTTTCCTACTGTTTCTCTTCAGCTGTCGCTACGGTTTGTATTCTTTTGTTTTTGATTTTTTTATGGCTTTGAATGCCCCGTGTTTATTACATGTTAAGCAAACCAGACACTAATACATTTAAATCACCATCGAATCCCCAAGAGTGCCACCATAGTACTATTCTACACCATTATTTCAGCAATAGGATCATAGGGAAGTGGTCTAACAAACGTGACCGCCGGGGCTATATGGACCCCAGGAAAAACCAATATAAAAACTCGCCCTCTGAGAAGAAGTCCTTTATGGCGCACGCAGTTCTTAACGCGCAACCTGTCTCCTCCTGCAACAGAAGCCACCTGTTACCGCGTTAATTCGATACGTGAGCGTCGCAAGCGGTATGCCCTGCCTTTAGTGAAGAGCGCGTTAGTTGATGCTCTGTCATTAACATATTCCTATTTGATTTGCTTCTTTTCCGAGGTGTCGCGAGAGCTGTCGGTCAGTGGGCTCTGTCCCGCTGTTCCGGCGAGACTGGAATCCTCTCCGCGTCTGTTGAAAGGATGAACAAAGCTCCTCGCCGGACGCGCAATCGATGCTGATATGTCAGCACCAGCCCTGCGATTCTTTGCCTCCTGTTTTGTCACTGCGTTTGCAGCTCGCTTCGATTTCCGGCACTCGTCACTGCATTCGTTTCGCGATTTTACGTTTCGCCGTATTTGCAGATGGGCTCCTTAGTTATTCAGCCAAAAACCCTACCATGGCTCATGACGTGAAAAATCCCACGTTCGGCGTCAAGGCGAGTTGCAAACAGTCACGTGAAGGCGCAACTGTGCGCGTCATGAAATGTTTTCCCAAAGGCAAGCGACGAAGCGTGTGTATGAACACAAAATGGCTACCTGCATGCAGACGGCCGTTAGCGGGCGCCCGATGGGGAGTGACCGGATAAAAAACAGTTTTGGCGGGAGCGCGCGCCGAAGCTCTGCCTACGCAGGCTGGCCACAAGAAACAGCTGTCTAGGGTATTGGGATTGGCACTATGGTAGGTGACAACTATTAATGCAGTGAGTGGAGGGGAGCTGGGGATTCAAACGACCCGGGAAACTCTGTTTTGCGTGTATATATAAACGCCCACATACAAGCACTCACACGAAAATACATAACTAGCAATTTTTTTTATAATTGTTCGATATAGATAAGGCTATCGGAAGTAGCGTGTCCCTTTTTATGCGTGATTGCTACCTGAGCCAAATTGAAAAATAAAAAAAAAAAGGATGCGAGATTCCACGTAGACTATCGAGATACCTGTAGGTAATTAGAGGCAACCAAAGCCAATGTGAAATAACATTGCGACTTGCTAGATAATTTATTATTACAACAAAAGCTGTTATGAGATCACAACGACGGCCTTTTTTTGCGCTGTAGTTGTCCGCCGCCGCCGCCGGTGTCCGTAACCACTATTGCACAAAATAGAAAAGAAAGTAAATAAACAAAAAAATAGTTATGACAGAATGGGAATCGAACCCAGGCCCTCCTCGTGGCAGCCCAGCACTCTACCACTGAGCTACGCCGGTGCTTGAAAATGCGTTGCAAACTGACCCCTATGCAGGCTTCATGTCGGGTAAGGAATCGCGTTAATGTGTAATAAAACGTTTTAGAACAGTACAGTAACAACCAGGCGTCACACAATGCGAATTGCGTAACACGTGGTTCGTTCAATGCTCCAACCCATTACAAAAGCCTCAGGCATAATTCTTCATCGTCGTCAGCCACAGCATCAACAAAGTGCACATAATGCGTTACAAGTGTGTAGCGGGTACCGCGCTTTTCCGAAAAATGAGGAATAATGGCACAGTGGACGCATGCCCACTACACAAAAATTATGATTATTTATGGCGTAGTGGGTGCCATGCAAGTGTGCTTGTAGTAGTTGCCCCAAGAGTGTGTAAAAATGGTTCTCGAAAGGCCGCTTTTCCAGCTTTCGTTGTGACTGTGCTGCGCGTTTCGCTCAGGCCTGGCGGTTTTCGAGAAAGAATCTCTCTCTGAGAACATCGTAAGTTGAAAATATCAGTAAGTCAACTGTTTTCAGGCGCTATACATAACTCGGGATATTCGTCTGAGCGCCGAGGAATACAGGTGCGAGTTTCAGGCCGCCATCTTTGCCATGTTAAACGACAGCGCTACTTCATGTTAAGGCCAACCTGAAATGTCATTATAACCAAGGTATCGCCTTATTTCTCTTGAATAATGGAGGTTTTGTGCCGTGTTCCGAGTATGCATGGTAAACTATAGGGAAGACGTGTTTTACATCGGTGGCAAGTAAACGGGCGTCCTTATCTCAACCATACCAAATAGTGATAACTCATGTGGCAAGGACTGTATGTGACACCGAGCCAAAAGCCTGAAGCTTTTCCTGCTGCCCAGTCATTAAAAGGAAACATGCCCGCTCGCGGCAATAAAGGTCCAGCCTAAATAGAGCAGCTTCACAATTTTGATGCTTCCTGCAGCGTCAGCAGTGTTGATGTCGAAGAATGATAACCCAGAGAGAGAGAAGCACTTGGACTATAGCCAATGCATGGGCTAATCTAAAATTCCTCACGAAACTTCACGCAAGGCCACCAATGAATAGCTGTTCTGTCCATGTTCGGGCTTGACGCATATAACGCTCTTACAAGGCTTATTTTCCTTTTGTCAGTCTATGGCGACTCTATAAACAGCTTCCATTCTTCCTCCACTTGAATGCCCTTTTCCAGCCTTTCAGCCATTGGTGCCGCTGTTGATGTATTTAACAACGGTTGAGTTGCCCCCGAGCGCGACACACAACAAAGCGGCATTCGGTGAATGCTATGCTGTGTCGTGCCCACTCGGTCCCCATGGCTTCATTTCGACGCGCATATTGCAGCAGTTTGTCAACTCTTAGCCGTCGAAATTACGTCGCAGTGTATTTCGTTTCAGACGGCTACAGCGGCTATAAGAAGCGCGAACTGCATCGGCCAACGTAGTGTTGTTTCAGAAAAATAGAACATGCACGATCCCAACAGACCGAATGTGCTAGGGTCATAGGGCTAAAGCGTTTCGAGAGAAAACTAATATCCAACCTCGGACAGATATGCTGGCGTTCCTTGTTTCAAAGTGAATGTATCTACAGAAATAACTACGAATACTTTGAAAAGAGATTGGTCGTGTTATTTAGGCGAATTCCTTAAATGACTCGTGGGTAAAGAAACCACCCGGCTTCCGTCGTCGGCTGCGTCAGCGCCTACGGTACATAAGTCAGTAATTTAAGTAGTGTCTTGAGAGAGCATAGGCTTTCGCCTGCGCACTCCTTAGTGTTAGCAGTAATGAAATATCCTTACGTCCGCTAAAGGAACTGTAAATTTTGGCATTCTTGCGCGAATGACGCTTTGGCGAGTTGCAAAAGCCAGATGGGGAGAATTTTGGTGTAGCAGAATAACTACGTAATACAATGCCTTAATTCCGGTGTACTACTGTGGATGTATCCTGACAATTTTGCGCGGTGGTAACATTTTTGCACTTGTTGCACCAAAATATTTGCACTTGTTGCACAGAGCACCGAATCAACATTTGCTTACGACACCTGCATGTACGCGTCCCTTTGTAAAGCCTATTTGTCTTTCGCCCTGAGGTGAAGTGATACGCATGCGATGAGGATGCCCACTAGCTTGCAGTTTCAATATATGCCAACAGACACAAGACGCCAGTCCCGCGTACTCTTCTTCTTCTCTTCTTCTACTCTTCTTCTTGATCCTTGCGAAATTTTCTGCAGCTGCTGCAATTACTTGTTACTAGCGCAGAGCTACATTTAAGTATACGCGAGCGTCCTTGAATTTCGGTGTTATGCGACCACCGCTGCGGAAACTCTCAACCTCGCTGTTAGCAGTCACACGCCATATCCCCTAAACCACCGCGTTGAGTGTGAGGCATCCTGTAAGCAATTATAAGCAATTATTTTTAAAACGATGCTTTGTCGTTATGAGAAAGCGTACGCTCTTTGAGCAGATAGTTATATGCCCTTTAAGTGTGATCTACGTGGAGCTAGTAGTACAACTGACGTTTAGAAAAAGGAAGAAAAAAAATTGAATGGCACTGTAAGCTGAGAGAGTGTGAGGGGGGAGGGGCCACAGCTGACACCGTTCCAGGGCACGCGGGGCACGGACGGCCGTCGGACACTGCAGGTATGAGACATTAAAGGCTTTCGCCGTAAAAATTGTACGGCAGCTGCAATATATGAGCGGAGTCTCCATTTGAAAAATAATGTTACTTTGACGAACTCACACGTATGGTATGCTACGAAAAACTTTATTCGGGTACTTCAGGTCGGGCCAGTTTCCCAGCCCAAAGCGGGCGACTCACGAGCAGCCCGCAGTGATTCTTGAATAACAGATACCTGTATGATACGAAAGCGCAAAACAACATCTTGCGATGGACTTGCATGATTGTTTCAGTGTACCGAAAAAATTTCTCTCAAGTCCGCATGGACTGGAGACGAAATGGAGGTCGTTCTCGGTTCGTCCATCGTAAGTGGATAAGCAATGATGAAACATCAATCAATGGACGTCCTGACCAGAAGAGCATAAAGGATGCAGAAGAATCTTCCTGAGGTGAAGTGGGAAACACGAATTCTTAGTGCTAAGTCACTGTCGAGTTGAGGGTGAAGCCGCGTTCAGACTGCAGTCGCATCTTTCATAAATGTCGTATCGCGTAACGGCTGTATCTTGCGTAGCTAGCGACCACGTATGTTCACATTGATCTTTTCGGTACGATACGTTTTTTACGACGCGCCAATGACCACTCTGAATGTGCGTTGCGTCCACGCTACAGTTTCAGCCTAGCAAGGTTCGCGTGTTTGGCCATGGCTGGCCTGGTTGGGCTAAAGGGAAGACGCTAAGTGCGCTCACATTAACGCACACCGCGTCTGCGCTTTAGTCCGGCAAACCAACTGCACAGACACGCTAATGCATGGCTTTCAAGACGCGCATGAAGACGCGGAATCGGGGGAGGCCAGAAGCCCCGTGAACGGAAAGTGAAAACCGAAACTGATTTGCCCATTGGTCGTACGTAGCGGTCGCATCTGTAGTTGCCGTAAAAGTCGCGGGCATGGCAACATTTACGTCCCTTACGTTACGTACTTTACGCTAAATCCAACAACGTCTGAACATGCTCATTACGTTGCTTGCGCTTACGCTTACGATCCTTACCGAGGATGCGTACGTTGCGCACGTAGTCTGAACACCGCTTGAGGCCAAATACTTCAAGGTCCTCCTCCCTTCTTTCTGCTGGTAACTGCGTTGTTGGCACTTTGTGTATTCATTGATAAATGCGTAAGTCATGCCTTTTAAGTGACGCCCCACGCTGCGAAACAGTGATACGTGACTCGACTACATGCGTTGCAAATATACGTGAACTGTTGAAATGTATAAAAATACACGAAGTTGCTGCATCTCTTTATTTTAAGCCACCTTTTCTTTTATGCCCACTAAAACTTGCCTTTACCAGCGGGTGGCTTTATGAATATAGTGCACGTATGCGTGAGTTGTCTAACGTTCACATTCTTAAACACTGCTTAACTTAAACTTACGAATGACTTGAACGCTTCACGTCATTGTAACACCTAAACGCGCCCAATGAAGCGCAATGACCGTCATCAGCATGTTCATGTCATGCGTTACTTCGTCCTGACTTGGAAAGTCCCGACTTCCAAGTTACGGCACATTCCTCAACACGGTGGTGAGTTCGCAAAGACACTTGAGTTGCTTCACCTGTTTCTGTTACGCTTTACGTTCACTGAAACCACATCTTGTCAGGAAGTGACAGGTTGGTGGTCGGGCCAAACGCAGGCTGACGAAAAGTCAAAGAGGCGCAGCCAGAATAGACGCGAGTTTTAGCGGAGAAATGGCCAATGTCACATGACAATGTTATGCCGGCGTGTGCGAGATCCAATACTATATTGTTAGATAAAGGCCAGCAGCCTACATTAGTCGATATTACACAGCTAGCCAGCATATTGTTTAGCCAACATGTTAGGAAGGATTAGGCCAAGGAGGAGTAGGAGGATAAAAAAAGACATAAAGACAGGGGAAGGGAAAGAAAAGTTAGAGAGGAGGAGAGAAAGGTCGGTGTTGCCGTAGACGTAACAACAGTTCCGCGCTTGACAGCAGAGACGGTCTATCAGTCCCGTATCCTTAATAAACCGCAACAGCGCCCACGTTGCTTTTCTCAAGTGTGACTAGCCGTCCCATGGTCCCAAGGTCTTGTCGATGGAGAAGGCGCTGCCGTCCAGGTGACCTATAGAGCTGTACGAAGGTGAAGCTTCTCATTTGCGAAAGACGTGCAGTAGCACAGGAGGTGCTAATTGGTTTCCTCAACAGCGCAGTCGTAGCGCTGGGCGATGCCTGTCATTTCGATCTGAACTGAATAGGCGTTGTTGAATGCTAAATGAGCAATCACTAGCCCAGAGTAGCCATAATATCGCAAAAAAATTAGCCAATACCAGCCAAGGCTGGTAAAGCGCGAGTGAATACGGCCGTACATAGTCCTACTGCCCGCTGGTTACCTTCCATAAGCCACAGCGGCAAGGGCGGAGGTCATTATTTTCCTTCCAGATGTGTTGCTGCACCTCGCCGGTTTCCGCAGAGCTGTTATCCTATCTTTAGCAGAGTGTAATGTGGGGGCGAGCTGGGGCATAGCTTAGCGAAAAAAATATTTGTGGCGCAAATGATACCAAGCAAGAAAAACGAGAGAATACAGGATAGGGTGCCCTATCCTATCTCCTCGCGTCTTTCTTAATCGGTATCAGTTGCGCCACAAATATTTCGTTATGATATCCTATCTATCTCGATGTCTAATATTTTACTCCCTCAATTGCCAGTCTCTTAATGGCTTTCCCAGTAAAGAACATAATACACTGCGATAGAAAGGAAGCCAAACAGGGAAAAACTAAGCCCTGAAAAAACAGCTTCGGAAGTGTTAATTACCTTCAGTGCTGTTTCCGTGGAAAAGACTTCTAACGTCAGCACAAGCGTGCCCAAGTAAGGGGAAGGAAAGCTGCTTCAGCGTTCATGGCTTAAGCAACTTCCCTTAGTAACTTAAGAGGCTGTTGAGGCGAGCTCGTTGGTACAGATCCAAGAGAATACACAGCGCTTAATGAACACAAAATACATGAGGTGAGCTACTAAGGTAACAAGGGTGCGCACGTCCTTGTTCCCTTAGTAGCTAGGCTACTAGGCGCAGGCATGGGATGACATTTATATAGTTTTGCGTTCGTTCTTTACTTTTCGAAAACTAGTATGCGAGAGATAATAATATCCATAATTGCTGAGGGGTTTAACGTCCCAAAACCACCATTCATCAAGAGAAGAGCAGTAGCCGGCGTCACGCAGTGGCACTCACCTCTCCTTATATATATGTTTAATTAAAAAAAAACGACACTGATGTAGGCACTAGTGGATCAGAAAAAAAAAAAAAAGAACGCTTCGTTTACAGTGAAGCTGTCTTCGCAGACCCTGTGCCAGCGTAGTTAGCTAAAACAAGTCACGTGATCAGCGGCAAAGGAGCAAACATTGTCAAAAAAAGTTCACATTACACAAAAACAAAATCTCAAACGACTTATAAAAATGGTTGCTTGGTTTCCGCGCCGTATAGACAAGGCTAGTGTTGTAGCCCCAATCTGCGTACGCCTGGTCGCTACAGGTGAGGGATGAAGAGGAATATTCGGCAGCAACATGAGGAGCTGCGTACACCTGGTTGCCACGTGTGACGGATGATGAATAAGAACGAAAGTACTCGGCAGGGACACGCGGCGTGATGAAAGAAGTTGAAGCAGTCGGAGGTGGACGATGCTGCGCGGCCGGGCGTTGCGGCGTTGCGGCCGCCGGGGTCTGCGGATGGCCCTGCAGCGCGGCACCGACTGCGGGCCCAGCAGCCACGAGCTGGCCTTGCTGGAGCTCGTGCGGTGGCACCCGGGAGCCCTGTCCACGCCTGGCGAACCGCGGCTCGTGCTGGTCGTAGCGCTTCGCTGGATCAGCCAATTGCCAGGACGACCCGCCGCTTGTTGAGGCTGCGCTCGAGGCGCTCGGATCGCTGCTTCTTCGACATCGCGCCGGGCAAAACTGACTCAGGCTATAAGAAACACCATAGTGGATGTTTCCGGATAATTTCAAGCCCATGAGAGGTTCTTCATCATGCCCCCCACTATGCACAGTGCACGGGCCTCCGGTATTTCGACTCTATCGAAATGCGACCGTAACCACCGCGACCGAACACGCATCTTTCGAGTTACTTGCCTAGCACTGTAAACACAACGTTACCGCGGAGGCACTGTCGGTAAAGAATTCAGCAACTGGTACAAGTAAAATCTTCAGGGAGAACCAACGAAGAAAGTAGTCACAGATACAAAACAAAAGGTGTAGAATAAACAGGCTATTAATGTCATTTCTACACGTCTTCAACGACACACGACTTTTCAATTTATTTCGCTTTCTGATACATGCGTTCGTTTCAAACATATGCGTTCTTTTCAATTTATTTTCCTTTCTGACATATTCCAGTTCCGACATATGCGAGTCGTCCCACTGTAATCCGCAGTGTGCGCCCTTCTGGGGTATCAAAAACTTACCACCGCATTCGGCAATGGTACTTTTGGCGAGGGATCTACCGCTACGCGCAGAAGTTCGTTCGTTCCTGCATCAATTGTACGCCGCAAAATTTCAACGCACCTCTCGCCAGCAGGTCTGCAACCTTTACCTTTACGATAGTCGCGTTGGAAGCTAGGCAGGCAGGGATGGCACGATGAAACAAGTTAGTCACGCGTGCGCCATGGCCTTGAGTACTTTCTTTTTTTTATTTTCTTCGAACGCGTGGCTTACTTTCATTGTGATCGCGAGTGCGGGCACGTGGCGGCCTCCCGCGTTGGCCTCGTTAACTATGCAGCTCACGATGCTCAAGTCAGCTCGGTCATTTTGCTATACGGCATCATTTGTAGAAAGGAGAGGGAACGACTTCTAGCTGACATTGAAAATTAATTGTGAATTCATGGCCACGCGCCGTTTGCCTCGTGTGTTCTCAGTAGTGTAGGCTACCGACCGCAAGCGTTTTCTTACCATGCTCAAAAAGTGTTGCAAGGCCCCTTAAAGTACGCCAGCAGCACATTCGCTGCCTTCTGCGGCACCATCGCGCCTGTCCATGGTGCAGGAATGTTGGTTTATGACAACGTTTTAAAGTCCAGTTGGTTTCGTACCTTCCGTGGTGTGTCACCAAATGTCACGACGAGAGCAAACGCACAAGACTTCTTCAGTGGCCTCTCCGGTCACACAATAGTCACACGCAAGTGCGTCAGCTATTCCGACGCAGTCACCTCCGTCCAAGAGTAGAATTCGCAAAGAATAGTGCATCTAAGCAGCATCGCGACGGTACAGCGTCCAGGAAATCTGTTTACTTTGGCGTTTGTCCGCACTCCTATAACATGCATCGATACGCAGCTGTCTTCAAAGCTGGAGAAGTGGGATGGGCGAAATCTAATAGAAAGCGGGCCATCAGAGAGACAGCTTGGGCTTACGAAGTGAATCAGGCTGTTGCAGAGCCACCAAGCCAGGCATCCGTTGTACTCATTTATTTCCAGAAGTCGGTTACCGCAGGGACTGGTGGTTCTTGTTCATAGAACGTAATCGGAAACCGTTCACCAATGTCATCATGTTTTCGTTTTCCTTGCTTTATCCTGCTTGTATTCTTGGTTAATAGAATAGGTTGCTCTTGAAGACGGAGGGAATTTTTTAGAGGTCGAAATACCTACGAACTGTGCCACTGTGGTGTAATATCGGTTTTGTCCGTCCATCAGCAAAGCATCTTGATTGGTAAGACTGAAAACTAGTTCATAGTTCACTTCAAAAAGTTACTCACCTTGAAATATAACTGGGCAAAGTCTCTTCCTGTTAGAGTCAGGACAAACTATTGGCTGGCTGAAGGGTTACGGGTTCAGTAGGTATTGAATCCTCATACTAAGGGAGAGTTGGCACAGCTGAAGCAGCATTTCTAGTCTTTCAATTCAGATTTTACGTGTGCACGGGTAGAAGCTAGGGCAAGGAGGAATTAGAAAATTCCAAGAGTCCCCTCTTTAACACTTACACTGTCCAAGGGACGAAAAACGAATATGCTGTAGTCCGTAAAGTGGACAAGTTTCTTTTTTACAGCGAAAGCTGTTATGAGATCACAACAAGGGTCGTTTCTGCGCCGTAGTTGTCCGCCGCCGCCGCCGCCGCCGGTGTCCGTAACCAATATCGCACGAAATAAGAAAAAAAACTAACTAATAAAAAACACCTATGACCGAACGGGAATTGAACCCGGGTCTTCTGCGTGGCAGCCCAGCACTCTACCACTGAGCTACGCCGCTGCTTGAAACTGCGGTGCAAACTGACCCTATGCAGGCTTCATGTCGGGTAAGGAATCGCGTTAGCGTGTGTTGTTAAGCGTTTTAAAACAGTAAAGTAAGAACCAGGCGTCACACAAATCGAATTGCGCAACGAGTGGGTCGTTCAATGCTCCAACCCATTACAAAAGCCTCAGGCAAAATTCTTCATCGTCGTCAGCCACAGCATCAACAAATAGCACATAATGTGTTACAAGAGTGTAGCGGGTACCGCGCTTTTCTGAAGAATGACAATTAATGGCATAGTAGACGCTTCCCCACTACACAAAAATTATGATGATTTATGGCGTAGTGCGTACCATACAAATACGGTTGTTGTAGTTGGCCCAAGAATGTTTAAAAAAGGCTCTAGAAAGGCCGCTCTCCCAGCTTTCGCTGTGGCTGTGCTGCGAGTTCCGCGCAGGCCTGGCGGTTTTTTTTCAGAACTATGACGAGAAGATTTAAGCATACAGCATCCTCTTCAATGAATTAGTTGCATTTATATCGCATTGACAAAAAACGATTGCATGTTGTTAGTTATGCAAGGCAAATATTAAAAACAGCCTTCATTATCTCTAATGTCACTATTTGGTTACGTAGACGGTCGATCACGCTTTATTGCGCTCCCATCAACTTTAGCGCAAGATTTTTTTGCGTCACGCATTCGCGATATTCGCACGTTTCCGTGTGTTCTCGCCTCGCTGTGTACACAGGAGGCCGTGTGACCACATTAAGAAAGACGCAAATGCGAGCATGCTTACTCGTGCGAGTTGCAGGAAGTATGCCTAGTGTGTAATACAACCCAGCAATCGCTGGTAGACGTGGTTGCCTTTCATACCTTTTAGTTGAGCAAACAACTGACGTCAAGGCCACTCAGCAAGACCGCTCTTCACTCATCGCCGCTGTACGTGTATATCTACAACAACGTCACCCGACGAAGCATTGTCAGAAGTACGCAACATAAAAACAGGGTGAGGGCGAACATGAGATACGTGGTGTTGACGCACGTAGTGTTTCGCTAAAAGCGCCCGTTGCTTCACAGGGCAGAGAGGTACTCTAACGGCGTTGTACTTATGTATGCAAATAGGAACCTGTTGGCTGTATTTTAGAGAATATCACGCCTTATATGCTTCACCTGCTGCCCTACCAGTATTCTTTTCTTTCTTTTAGGGGCGAAGCTCCTTAGGGCCTAGCCTTGTAGGCGTCCATCACGCTAACGAAACCGAAACCGAAACTGAGCTGCACAACGAAAAAACGAAAACATCTCTGAAAAAAAAAAACGACTCTCTATGTATCTATCAAATATATGACAACGCAATAAAAGGCTGTTAACCCCCAAAAAAAATAAAAAAGGCCGCAAAGCCGTACAAACACCGACATTTAAGCACCAATCAATCAAAGCATATGACAGAACAAAAGGTTAACGAGAACAAAATAATACACTATTAACCAGAACACAATAAAAGGCCGCACTACCATAAAAGCACCGACATTTAAGCATCCACCAATCAAAGCATATTACAAAAAAAATAGTTTTTCAAACTAATATCAATCCTAAATGTGACAGAACGATATAAAACACCTAGAAGCACAAACCCATTGCCCATTTCAACCTAGACGTTATGGATCCTAGGACCTAGCTTTGTCGTCGACGCTCACTTTCCGCTGTCATGATGGTTAGAAAACCGTTGCTATAGTCATTACATATGTGTGTATGTGAATCGATTCACGGTTACCGAACGATCCCCGTGCTTCGCCCACTCATCATCATTCACTTCGTGGATATGCGTGGATTTTTTGTCTCACGTGTCCCACCGAGCGGCAGCGTTTTCTGACCATGCTCACAAAGAACTGCTGGGTTTCTTTAAAACGCTGTATAACCCCTTTTGTTTCATTTTGGCGATCACAGTGTTACGTCACGAAAGAACTGACGGTTCTCTTGTGGAGACTGCATAAAAATTTGACTAATTTAATACGTACGTGATATGAGTTACGAACAAAATATGAACGATTTGTGAATACTCTACTGTGTCTAAAAAAATTTATTCAATCGTGGGACGCTACGAGCACAAGGAAACAGCGTCATATAGTGTCTATTCAACAAGGACAGCACCATACTCAAATGACTAAGCATAATGTACATGGCACCTTTTAACAAAAACGATCAGCGATCGAGAATGAGCAAATGCGTCCATGGAGCCAAATCTTGAAAGCTGCGCTAGCTTTACGTCACAATAAGCAACAGTGAATACTGCTCTACTCCAGCAGACGAGTGTGCAATGAATTACATTACGATTAATATAATTTTCAAATTGGCAGTAAGACAGTGACAGAACACTTCATCTCCAGCGCAGACTCTTTAAACTAATGCTTGTAATACGAGCTTTCAATGTAAGGAAAAGAGAACGTGTTTATCTATTATTGCACTAGCGAAAGCCGGAGAGAAGAGAAATGCGTCAGTTTAATACATGACATCATCTGAACGATAAGTGAATGCGGTGTACCCGCGGTGCAAACGCTATGTTAAAAGAAGTTGCGTTTAAATGCGAAGCATTTCTTAGCGAGCTTCGGCGACTTTGAGCGTATCTCTCTAGCTATCTATCTATCTAGCCGCCTACGACTTTGTGCTCTCCTGGCCGTACCGTTAATGGGATTTATACCAAATTTGGTATGGCATAACATGACTTTATGACGAACATAAATGGCTGGTCATATCATGAAAATCATGAGTAACTTGTCATGAAAAGTATGATTTACATGCCACGCTCATGGCGCGCTCGCGGCCGTTTGGTTAGCTTGATATACACCAAATTTGGGATTGAGTGACGTGACTGTATGACGAACATAACTGACTGGTGGTAATATGCAAATAATGACGTGCATGTCATGATCAACATGATTTACATGCCACGCTCATGGCGCGCTCGCGGCCGTTTCGTTAGCTTGATATAGACCAAAGACGGGACTCTATGACGAACATAAATGACAAGTGGTAATATGGAAATCATGATTGTCATGTGCGACATGACTTGCATGCCACGCTCATGGCGCGCAAGTTCGCGTATCCTTTTGGAATTCGCGTATCCGGCGAAATGCGGCTCGAAAATGGCTGCCTATCAAATGAACAGCTGCAGACGCGTCTGCGTTACGAATGCCCTCGGTGCGAATTACGCAACAATTGGGACGTCTGAGCCTATGTGGCCGTTACGCAAGATAAGCGCTGCAGCAACGTGCAGCGCTCATACAATACTCCCTGGCTTATACTGACTCGCCACACGCGCGACAAGTCGATACCTTCGGCTTCGAAATGAAGATGCACGTGCGATATTCACAGAACTCCTGCGGCACGCATAGAACCGTACACATGCGGTGATTTGATCAATACCTTGCTTCTATCCTTTTATATAACACTGCTTTATGTGCTACTTTCCGCATTTTAGTGAACATCATTCCTGTTTCGAGTGTTTAAACTTTACTTTTTTCTGGAGAAACTCAGGCTGATCCCACGCATAGTAGGAGTCGATGTTATGAAAAACAGCCTGATAGGAGTTGACTGGTTGACGTTGAACCAAACCGGAACGACGCCTTGTGAACATGGAGCGGCTGCGTGTGCGAAGCGGGCGTACCAGACTTACCGGCTACTTCTTGATGCATAAAGGCTTGTTAACAGCCTGACGTAACACCGGCATTCGCATGTGAGCACAGACGTCCTTTAACAATGAGAAGGGATGAACGCTCCGGTGCACTGACGGTACCTATCGTCACCAGCGTTCGTCGGCGTGCTCCGGCAGGACCGAGCAAAGCTAGAACATCGATTGATGAAGAGTTCTATTAGCGTGTCAACTGCAGACCTCTTACGTCGATGACATATGCCCAAGATGAAACCGACCGATAGAACACCAGAGATGTGCAAAGGCGCGAAATGTCTGAACACGCTTGCTAGCATGGGATATGTAAATGTTTAATAGCCCCTGTTGAAACGTGCATCAAGGACATCGGGGTTGGAACATCTGGATTTGGTATTGGAGAACCTCAATACAAATTCGTTCATCCGAATTTTTTTGAAATTAAGCTTTTATGAGTTGAAAATTTTGGTGGTGGCGACGTTGCCCACGTGAAACCCGAAGCCGGCGAGTCGGCAGAAATGCGGCCCTCGAAAGTGCTCTTGTCAAATGCGTAACCGTATATACGCCGTTTTCCTATAACTGCCGCTCTCTCAATTGAGGGGTCGTCGGCGATCACTCGCTTCTGGATATAGGAAATTGATCTGTTGTCGAGTTCATTCGGCAACAGAAATGAAACGTTGCCGCGTTTCATTTTTTGACTGGATACGTTGCCTGTATCGACTAATGTGCTGCGCTGCTTAGCACTTGAATCAGGATCCAATTAGGAGGGAGCATTGCGCAACGATAAAGAACGAAAGAGAAATAAATAAATAAATAAATAAATAAATAAATAAATAAATAAATAAATAAATAAATAAATAAATGCGGTAGGTCAGGCAAAAACACGTCAAGCTTTAGTTGCCCCTGTAGCATGGATATTGCCACGCGCGTTTCTAATTTTCACAGTAGCTGTATTCGGTTTTCGCCCACAAAGACTGTCAGCAATGCTCGGCGCAAACCGCGCCTCTTCGTTCGAGAAGCTTCCCGATTATTGTAGATCGTTTTGTTAAGATTGCACGCAAGACGGGAACACTCGAGCTTATTCCAGAGCTTGCGCGACAGCCAGTGATAAGGCTGGAATATTCGATCCCACACGTATAAATGCCGACGCAGTTCACTGCTCGTCAGTTGATCGACGGCCGACGCTCCGCTCGCCGCTATCTGTGCCAGCGTGCATAGCTGTAATCTGACTTTACGTTTCACGGCCAGAAGTTCGGCCAAATAAACAGTTCTTCTTTGACCCGCTGACTGTTGCCTTCGTCGACGTCACGACCACGTGACAATATATGGCACCAATAGGAGCGCCAGTGAAAGAAGAGGACGAGGATGGTTCTTGGTGCTCGCGCTTGCTCTCGGCTTGAAGCACTGACTGCTTCACCGGCGATAATTCTCCAATAAACACGTCACTGGCTCAATGTTAAATGCATACCATCGAGTGGTGGAGAGTACTGGTTCTCTTCTGCATCCTGGAACTCCGTAACCGGACTCTACCTTCACCATCAACTATGCCGAACGACGGTACACCTCAGAATGGTACACCACTCCCAAGCTTTCCGCGGTCCCGGTGTTCCAAGAGAGCGCGACTCCGGCATTTTCAGCGGTACTGATGAGCAAGGCGCCGAGGACTGGTTTTCTTCTTACGAACGAGAGAGCGTCACCAACAGATGGGATGATAACGACAAACTTGGCCACGTCCGCTTCTACCCGAGAGGAAGTAGCGGAACTCTGGTTTAGCAACCACAAGGCTGAGGTTGCCAACTGGGCCGCTTTCAAAATGACCTTCGCAGACGTATTTGGATGACAGACAGCGCGCATGCTCCGAGCAGAGCAGTGCTTGCGTGATCGCGTCCAACTGGCTAGCGAGTGTTTTACTTCTTATACTGAGGACATCGTAGGCCTCCGCCGTCGCTTCAATCCTGTCATCTCTGAAGCCGACAAAGTCAAGCATATCACAATTCAGAATTTACATTATACTGAGTATCGACTACTCGGTCCACAATTTCTAAGATCATTTTCGAACTATTTTCCTCCCACTTCAACCTTCGTCCTCCTCAGTGAAGCTCGAGATCGATGACAGGGTGCCAATTATTCTTATGAAATGTTACCCTCGGATCTTTCATTTACCCATGATGATCTGTCTCGTAATGTTAAATTAATTATTTTTATGTGTGCAAGATTTGAGTACCTAGCGGTATGCTCTTGCTTCTGCGGGGCGTCATTTTGGGGCCGCAAGGAAGAAATAACTGCCGAAAACGCTATCTGCAATTCTTTCTTTTCCTTAGCCTAGAGAGAAACGTGAAAACAATTATTGACCACCGAAGAAATTCAAACATACATTGTAGAGTGACGTGAAGGACATTGCAACAAGTACCAAAGATGAAATATTAAAGAATTAAGGGTACATTCAAACACAGAAATACAACTTTGGTTCTTTTGGTAACTGGTGGCCGATCTTAGCCTCCTTTCAAGTATTACCCAAGGCTTTTAAAGTGAGAACGTGAAGGGAAAAAAATGGGAGACTTAGGCTGATTATTGAACGTGGTTTCATCGCATGTAATGTGTCCCCTGCCTTTGTTTACAATGTCTGTCAATCGATGCATCAAACAATGCATTCGATGCAGTTCAATGGCAGCACCACAATCCATCATCCGCGGTCTCGCCATAATTTCCTCTCCGGCCTAACCACCACGGACGCTTTCATAGCCCCGATTGCAGTTCGCAGATTTCCGCGACTCTTCTTTGTTATTGTCTTTCGATAGCTTCGTGGCGGTTCTGTTTTTGATTGTGTTGAAAAAAGTGTTCACTTTCACGCTGAATACCCTTAGTTGTGACGTACTTTTCGGATTACGAACAGCGGACTTTATTGACATAAATGCAGGCTGCCACACTTAACTGCGAATTTGTAATCAGCAGTAACTTCTGAGCACCAATTTATAAGCGTCCTCAAACAGTGTACAGTGATCTTTCACGAGGCCTTTCCTTCTGCTTACGCTGTGTCTGTGCTGCTTGTTCCGCGGAGGCCTGATCTTTTTTTTAAGTACATGCGTCTTTGCCAGCGCGCATTTCTAATCTCTTTCCTATATCTCCTTAATTTGTTCCTTTCCTTTGTCTCGTTCCTTAATCCCTTTTCTGTGAAAGGCAGGGAACTAGATATTAATCTCCCGGTTAACCTTTTCATCTTCCACTTATCACTTCCATGTAAACACAGTAGGGGAAAATTTTTCACATATATATATATATATATATATATATATATATATATATATATATATATATATATATATATATATATATATATATATATGGATTAAATAAAAAACAAGGCAGTGCTGACAATTTTTATGGTAGTTCCCGAACGTGTAAACAGCGGGCGCCACTGTTTTTCTGACAGAGACGCCGCTTTATTTTTTCCCCCTACTTCGAAAAATCGTGATGATTTATGGCGTAGCGGGTACTCTGCAACTCTACTTGCAGTCACTGCCCCAAGAGAATATACAACGGGCTATAGAAAGGCCGCTCACCCACCTTTCGCAGTGTTTGTGCTTCGTGTTCCGCGCAGGCCTGGCGTTTTCTAGCTTGCCTGATTTTCACTTCTTTTCCCGCTATTTCTGGTGTTCTTTCTCTTTTTGTCTTACCCTAAAGGAACACGTTACAGTACGCATATCGCAGAGAACTAGAAGGCTGTTGCAACGATAACAGTGTTGGTCAATGGCCACCGTTTCTCCTCCACTCATAGAACTGGTGGCTTTTCATTAATGAACGTCCGTCGAGGGAAATTCAGGCGTGTTTGTGTGGCGCATAGGTACCGAAGGTTCTTTCATATATTCAAAGCAAGTTCTCGTCTAAGGTGACGTGCTTAAAAGATGTGTGACCTGGCAAACAAAATGGCTCCGCAAGTAACTCGAGTGGTGTTGGGGTGGCGCACATCTACGATGAAGCGCTCTACGTCTCGTTCGTACTGTGTAGCTTTTCCATATGCACATAACAACGTTCTCAGCGCATTTCAATTTCGATGGGTGTTTCGCCAATCCATGTGTCATCAAGGTATGGTTCCCGGCATTGCCCCTGTCAATCGCTTCCAATACTCTTTCCATGTACATATCAGCGAAATGCGACCTAATCTAGTTACACATACGTCGCTTAACTTCAGTGCCAGATATCTGTTCAAAAAAGATTGTTAGTAGAAGTTACGTAGAACTAGAGACCCGCCCTTTCCCTGGCAACAGCGGCAAATTGGTTTTCCCGGCTGCAACGAAAAAAAAAAATAAAGGCGAATATATACTATTTTATAAATAGCGACCCACCATGTTAGCGCAGACTGCAAGTGCATTCGTGTTTCAGCGTTGCGATTCGCGGTATTACTTGTATCAGCATATCATCTATATCGTTAGATGAAAAAGAGTTCGAAGTTTTTTCGTGCATCGTGCTTACTTATCGCTAGAGTTCAACTTTTATTTCACGAAAGGCGTTATCAGGGTGCTCCGGCCACGTGTCGTATTGCTGCTGAGTGAAGAGTAGGTGTTATGCTGCCACCGCGCAATTAGAAACCGTTGTTCATCCTTAGCGCCAAGTGTGTATCTGTTCTGTGTTTTGTACTGAGTTAGGTGCGCTGCACCCTAATCCTAGGAAATCACAGATTCCTGCTTGCTGCTTGGCCCGCTTAATCCAACAGGGTATAAACAATTGTGGAAAATTTTCCGGCCTCCCTGAACTTAGTCCGTGCCTTTTTCAGTGAATTATCAATCAATCAATCAATCAATCAATCAATCAATCAATCAATCAATCAATCAATCAATCAATCAATCAATCAATCAATCAATCAATCAATCAATCAATCAATCAATCAATATCAATGCTTTGCAATGTTAAGAAATGTTCGCATTAGACTATTTTTTTGTTTTAATAGCCATGTTGGCTAGTACCTAGTCCAAGACGATCGCTGCAAATCGATGAGCAATGAAGTGGAACCAGGACATGTGAGCTTGCTCTGAATATGTCGATTTCCGAAACTGGCTCTAATATGATTATGCCGTTTTTCGTCCAAAAGCACGATATGATCATGACGCGCGCAGCAGTGGGGTACTCCGGATTCACACGGTGTTTTAAAACGTGCACCTAAACCTAAGTATGTATACAGGAGTGTTCTTGCACATCACCTCCATCGAAATGCGGTCGTCGCGGTTGGCAATTGAGCCCGCGTCTTCAAGTTTACCAGTGCGACACCTCACTTACTACGTTACCACTGTGGTTGCGTGACCAATTCTTCAGGCTTAATTGTAAAGTCGTTAACTTACTTTTATTGAGAGTCTCTTTTATCCCAGTAACGAGCGAGAACTGATTACTGTTTACGAAAATTTCTACAGCGTGACACCGTAATACTTCGTCGGCCATTTGTGTATTTATCCATTCGCTGTGTTGTCGGCCATTGGCACTTTAAGCTTCAGCATAATAAGCGCTTTATTATTCTTGAACAAATAATGAGTATTGTCAGAACGTTAAGAGGCCAGATAAACGTAATGTGCCCCGCGACCCTTCATATCCTATTTGAGAGCCGTTATACACTCCTTATAATAAACTGCACGCTTTTGCTATGTTCAAAATATTAGTAATATTACTTTAACCATTACTGACAAGCTTACTTAAGCGAGTTGCCCAGTTCGTGTTAACTACGATACACGCTTAAATATACATTTTTGTTGTAGAAATAGTAACCCAATTACTTCCAAATACCACTTCATGTGACCTCTTAAGATTATGTTTTCATTAGATGGCTGTATTCACCATGCGTAGCGCCAAATGTAGTGGCTTAACGCCCAACGTTTAACTAACGCACGAGATACGGCCCGGACGATGTCTGTTTCAGAACAGCGTATTACGCTTTTCAGAAATCAGTTAACATTTCTAGAGATTTAAGTTATATACAACGCACGAGGCGTGCGCAATAATACCATTGTATATGGGACATGTCAGCGCACCCGTTATCGCTGAGCGCAGTTGTACTCGCAATTATGAACAGGAGCGCCCTCTGCGAAACTACTGCAGCACTGCTGTTACCACACAGCTGCGAGTCCGATTACTCGAAGCAATAAGCTATTTCATATATGAGATGTTGTAAGGGACAAGTTCTGCCTCGTAGAAGCAGTTGCACAGCTTTCTACAGCTTTATAAATACGGAATCTTTTGTTCCTATCAAAAAAAAATGAGGTGAGTGCAAAAAGAGAGACTCCACGATGGGTGAGACCTTGCGTGTCTGGTGAACCTGTACTGAAAGCAGTAGCTGTATGGGAAAGGTACAAGTAGCAAGAAAAAAAAAGAAAAAAAAGAACATCGTACGACTGAAAGAAATAGCTTGCATAGGAACTTTTTTTCTTTCCTTGGTTCATTCAGAACAAGACACCAGCAATAATGCACATGCGAACGAGGTAAAGGGAACCTACCAGTATTTCTGAGCCTTTGGCGTTGTATTTTCGTTTGCCCATCTCGAATCACGCGAGGACCGATTTCGGTCGGACAAGGCAACGTCGTGTTTGGGTCCCGTTGATAGAACCCCGGCGAGATGTAATGGTCGCACAGCTGCGAAAGGTCAGCGAGAGGTGAGAAGTCAGTGAGAGGGGATACCTTATTCGCTGACTGCCAGAGTTAAGCGGCTGTGGGCAGAGCAAGCATTGGGCGAAATGTACGTTACAAGACGCGAGAGGTGCTGAGAAAACGACCCATCTTGGAGCAGTACGAACCCGTGTAGGAAGGAAGCGGGCGAACACGCTTATTCGAAAAGGCTGAACATAAGGCATCATAGTACTCAAGCGGAAACTACATGGCGTCAACACACGCAAGCATTTACACCCAACTTACCCCTTGGTTTTATTCGATGCAGAAAGCAGCTCACTTCTTGCGACTTCGATTCTGCAGACTCACTTTTTTACACCTCATTTCGTATAGTTCGTTCCTGTTCGCCGATACTTTTATCGGAATATGTGTGTGTGGCATTCTTTCTCGCTAGTATATAGCTTTACGTGCTTATTTTACACACCATTATAGCCATCCGAGCGTAATATACCCTCATTTCATTTCTTAAGAGTAGATAAAAAGTCGCTTCCTTTTTTATTTTTTTTTTCGGTTTTCAACGCTCTGAATTTTCATTCTTGCTCTTCTTCTCTTAGCCTGACTTTCAGTGCGTTCGCACGTAAAACATGGTAAATGCGAATAATTTAACCAATTTCGTCGCGCCTTTTACATTTATGGCCAGCTTGCACCTTAAAGCGCTCTTTCCACTGCTGTCGAAAAAAAAAAAAAGATTATTTTTTTATACTGTTCAGGGCGGGAAATGCGATGAGATTCGGAATGAATCCGATGAGTTAGAAGAAAACTGTGCGTGTCTAGAAATCTTTTATCACTGATGTATCGGAGACTATGACAACTGAGAATGACTCTCGTACATGTGTGATGCCGACTAGTCTAGGAGAGTAATATCAGCTTGTGCCTTGAGTTCATTGACGTAGCCCTAGGGGTGGGGTTAGTGGGGGGAATGTTTGGAGATAGTGGCAGGGTGGTCAAACTTCCTCCCCCCCCCCCCCCCCCCAAACAAAATTAAATTTTACATGTGTATATGCACATGGCAGATTTACAAACGCACGCACGAACATATACAAAGAGTAGTTGAACCATCCTCTCCCCATCTCCTAAAAAAATTTCCAGCTACACACTTGCTTGCATCAGTGCACGACCTTGAAATAAAAAAAAAAGGTAGTTAGCTTGACTCTGGCTAGTTGACTATTGATTCGTACAGTATTCAACGTCCTACATCATCCGTAAAGCACTGGACGCTACGAGTTTAAAAGGCTTCAGTATTTTTTTATTCGGTTATGCTTAGCTTATTACCAACGCACTCGTATATCAGCCTTTCGATCTATAGTCGTTTCGCGTAGGTCTCCCCTTCGTGTTGCGACGGTGGCGCATAAAGCAATTTTAACCACATGCTCTAGGAGTGCCCCTCTTTACAGCACCACACAGATCTCGATATCTCGCAAGACACTTTATTCACTGATCAAGAGTCCCCACTGGTTTCACGAACTCCAGGCAGTCTAGAATGCCCACGACGCAGCGGTGAGGCTTGGCCTGTCCACCCCGACGTGGGGGCTGCTTTGTTTGTTTCACTTGCACTAATTTATCTCGACCAGTTACTCACGACCAACTAGCTCAACCATCGATTCTCCTAGCTATCACTTCAGTTTTCATTGAGAACAACTCAGGGTGTAAAGAAAACACCAACAAGTGAAAAGACGTACATATGTGCCTATACGACTGCATAGGTTGCCAATGACAGGTTTAAAACTACAGGAAGTTAGAGAAAGGAAGATTAATCGATGGTCAGCCGCAAAGCTGGAAGGTGGGGGGCGGAGAGAAATTGAGTCTAACATTCCTCACGAGCTGGTTAGATGACCGGGAGGTCGCAGCAAGCAGAGAGCCAATCTAGATTCACAGCGTGCCCCGAATTCCAATGACTGCCGCCAGATAGAAAACGACAGTAGTGGAAGACTGGCAGGTTCATTAAAGCAAAGTTTGCTCGGCTGTCATGATAAAGAAGGAGGGTGTGAGTGGGTGTAAAGAGTTGAAGGGGGGGGGGGAGGAGGGGAGGAGGTGATGGCAGCATTGTAATCGCATGCGGAGATACACGTTGGACCAGTGGCGTAGCCAGGGGGTGGCACACCGGGCACGTGCCCCCCCCCCCCCCGAAATTTTTTTTCGCCATGGCATACAGAGCGAAAAATGACCATTTCAATGAGGTGCCCTACCCGAAATCAAGGAGGTGCCCCCCCCCCCCCCCCCCCCCCGAAAAAAAATTTCTGGCTACGCCCCTGCGTTGGACTGAGAAAGAAAAAGGGCGGTTACGGAAGAGTGAAAAGGTACTGCATGGGGGGATCTCCTATCGCGTTTCTCCTGTGCAGTTTTCATGTACTGCCGCAGGCAGGGGCACGTAAAACTAACTTGAGAACATGCGTTACAATTGAACCTCTAAGAAAATTTTATGCTTCATTCTTACCGCTGAATTACTGCAGTAGCCTCCAATGGCTGTTCTTCAAATGTTGTATCCGGATTTGCTGGTTTCACATACTAACACTGTAAAATAATAATACGTGGGGTTTAACATCCCAAAACCACGATATGATTATGAGAGACGCCGTAGTGGAGGGCTTCGGAAATTTCGACCCCCCTGGGGTTGTTTAACGTGCACCTAAATCTAAGTACACGGGCCTCAAACATTTTCGCCTCCATCGAAAGTGCAGCCGCCGCGACCGAGATTCGATCCCGCGACCTTCGGGTCAGCAGTCGAGCACCCATAACCACTAGACCACCGTGGCGGGGCTAACACTGTAAAGCTCTTGAGCAAACCAGGAGAGTGGCTTTTCTTTTTCATTTTCGTTGCAGTTGCAGCCTTGAAGAAGAGCTGTGCGCTTGTCGAAAACGTCCGCTTCCAGCGACAGCGCGTGTTTCAAGAATTTTTTAATCGCGCGGCGCTGTTTATCTTTCAAGCACTTTCAGTTCAGAAATTCAGAAAAATATTCTGAATATTCAGAAAAAAAGCCTTCTGAAAAATAAACCTGCCACGAAATGAATTCTTCTTATTCAAGTTACGTTATATTGGATTTATACGATATCGAATCATAAGTTTACTTAAGGTAAGGGCGAATTAACAGTCAGGAAATTTGTTGAAAATTAAGCGAATGAGTTCACTGAAAGAGCGGACGCCTTTTCTTGTGATCCTTGCAGTACCTGGAGTAGCGATCTTTGCGGCACCTGGAGTAGCAGATCTCAACTACAACCTTATTTCTGCGTGGCCTCCAACATCCCCTTCGGCAGTCCAACGGAAACACTAGGTTAACTCAAGGAATACACCAAGGCACACGAGCGCCAAGGTGCGGAATGCCACTACCCCACACCTAAGTCAATTAAGGATTAGGATCGCCTCCTTTTAATTTTTGTTATTTCTCAGTGCTTTACTCCACAACAAATACGAA
This sequence comes from Rhipicephalus appendiculatus, assembly GCA_030522465.1. Lineage (NCBI taxonomy): Eukaryota > Metazoa > Arthropoda > Arachnida > Ixodida > Ixodidae > Rhipicephalus > Rhipicephalus appendiculatus. Next base: position 3,708,810 of record JALIZH010033007.1, on the reverse strand, counting down.
ATGGTCAAGCTTGTCGCTGGCTGCGTGGCGTGTTTTTCCATAATGAAGAGCGCTGTACGAGAGAATTCGAAAGGAGGATACGTTTATCTGCACCACGACGTTCTCACAGAAATTGCGGAAGCTGTGCCGAAAAATCCGAGGCATCGCACGGTGAATCAGGGCAACACGCAAGATGTAAAGTTCCTGTTAATTATTACTGGCAATCTTCTTTCCCCCCTTTTGTTAAAAAGGTTCTGACACTTATGCGTAATTATCCGCTGGCATCCGCACATTGCTAGCAAACCACCACGTAGTTTCGGTGACCAAAAGGATGACGTGAAGCCTTAGGTGAGCGCTTAGAAAACCAAGGAGGCACTATACTAAGGTGGATCCCGTTACCGTCTCGAGAACGCTCACTGAACCATAGGCCACTTATCTGAAGATGGATCACCATCGGGGATGCTTGCATCTCTGTGCCTCTTGCTTCCATGGTTTACCAACCGTTCGCGCTATACTTCCACAGAATGCGCCGATAGCCGTCACATCGCCCTTTGTGATAAAAGTCTTCCGTTAGAGCTTTTTTTTTTCATTGAAACTTTTCAACCAATACGTATTTCATTTTTTTGTCGCAAAGAAAAATGTGTATACACGTAAATCCAGCTTTATTTCTGACAGTTGCTGGCTCACGAGAGATGGAAAGAAATGGACGCGTTTGTATGGCTTCATCTAAAAAAAAAAGAAAGGTCAGAAGGAAATAGTAACAAGAATCGCAATGAAAAACATTGTCGATCCTTTCGTCATAGGAATCGGCATAATACGAAAGTGAAACGTAACCTTACAGAAGTAGTAGAATTTTTGCTGTACGTTGGTATGAGAGACTTTGCAAAATGTCTAATGGTGTTTGGCAGCCATAACACCATTTAACGTGGATGCACCCTCGTTGACGCTTGGGTAGTACATCTCCATCCCGATGACTAACACCCATGATCAATGATTAAATAAACCTTTGTAGTAGCCTGTAGTGGCTAACAGTGAGAGCGTAATCAGAGAAAGCGGTGGGGACAGCCTGAAGAGCGTTGCTTAGTGGAACGCAGAACTTGTGCTAAGGGTGCCATCACTCGGCATGTTAAAGAGTGATTGAATATCACGGCCGGACTACAGGGAAAGTCAACAGAGCAACACTGCGGCCCCAAGAACTTCTATGCATCGCTCAGTACCATTCTGTACTCAGCGAGATCAGGCGCCAGACGGACTTGCCAGAGAAACCAAGAATACGCTTAATAATAGAAAAAAAGTAGGTGGTCAGCGGATAGGAGACGCTGATGCAAGCTTTCAACCTCGGCACCGCCGTCATTCGAGTAGAGCCGCTGAACGAGGTACGGTCTCGAGGTGGGTAATCTTTCCGAGTGAGCGCAACTGGTCAGCAGTGGCTCAGAAGATAGAGGAAAGGACTTAGCGGACAAGAGGGGCGGTGATTTTTGCGGTGCACCCGTAAAAGCAGCCGCCGAGGAAGGGACTGATCGAAACCTCCATTAGCCCTTCGAGGAGAAGGCGCTCCTTGCGTGAAGGCTTTCCTGCACACGCTGTAGATGTTACCGTAAGTGCACACCAAGGCTGTAAAAGTACGGAAGATTCGAGAGGACCCATACATGTTCTTCTTTTTTTATCTGTCGCTCACATCGCTGAAAGCTTACTAAGGCTGCATTGAACACGCATAGGAATCTAATGAGCGGAAGACAACGGCGAAATTAAAATAAGCGAGACAACCTAGACTCGCGTCATAACTGTTGCTGCAAGAAGTGTATTGGGCTACAGACACAAGAAGCTTGTTCTGAAGATAATTCGTTAATGCATTGCGCATGCATTAATGCATGCACTAATGCTAGCGGTTGTTTTGTGTCGTTCTGTGTAATCTGCAGTGTGTGTTCGCTAGTATAATGGATTCGTTTTCAGGTCTTAGGAGGTCAATGCCCATCACCGCCGCATCTATTTCGCGCTGAGCATCGACCCATGTGTACTTTGCTGAAATTTGTTGTACAAGACTTAGAAAACCATAAGCAAGACGTTGTTCACACTTTTTTCAAAGCGCTCCTTTTTCATAGCCTGGCCCTTTTCGATAATAACATGCACCACGTCGCGATTGGCTCACCCCTATGAATACAGATTGTGGTCTCGTAAGAATGGTTTTGTGTATACAGGTTATGTTGGGATTCCTGAGGTTTTTAGTAATATTGTGATTTTGCATATCATGGCATGAGATGAGTGCACGAATGAAATGGGAATCACCCATGTCGTGGATGTGGAGACGACAGTCCCCCTTGCACTTGAGCCACCGCAATGTATTGTAAACTTACGGTAAAACAAAGAACTTGTGGGAGTCTGTAATAAACGAGTCTTCTCTTCCTTTCATTTTGGACAAACACCACGAAAACGCGCCGAGACAATTCAAAGGTATTAAGCTATACCTAAAATTATCTAATAAAGCTTCACTTTTAGAAGTAGATCTTGTAAAAGCAATTTCCTATACTACCTGATTCCCGAATATGTCATGAAATAATCAATGTCAGCGTTGCTAATTAAGTGTGATAATTTCGGTCACACGACCTTGCACCAGACTTATCGCTCTCGCCTCTCTTTTATTCGCACTAATACTAAACATAATTACGGCAGAGTTACCTGGACCGACTGCATGGAAAACAGCAAAACGAAAGAGCCCTAAATAAAGCTGGCCCCGCTGTTTATGACTATCGTGATTTTCCATCACTGTCGCCGGCTGTGGAAACTCTGCACGAGTTGGCGGAACAGAATAGCTAGAACCGCTCAATCGGCGTCATTGAATATAGGGCAGCGTTCGAATACGTATCGCATTTTATTGGCAGACGGTCATACTTCCGTGGTAGCACTCTGTAGGCTTTTCCTGTTTATTTTGTTTGTCATTTAGAAGCAGACACCCTGTTTGCAGAAAAGGCGACGCAGGACGAATGTGTCGCAGGCCGCAACACCGGAACCATCCATCAATGTCTGTGGCAGTGCTGACTTGACATCACGCCATCTGCGTTTCGTGACACGCCTCCAGTTCTGAGAAACACGGCTCAGGAAGTCGAAAAACACCACATCGCGTTGTCGCGAGGACGGAAAGTAAAAGGTGCAGGAAAGGCTGGACGACGCAGTTAATTATGAGCAATGGCACCATTGTCGGCGTAAATCTTTGTGTAGCGTGCACGCCAAGTTCAGCAGAGCCGCGCGAAGCACCAAAACACTGCTGCTTTTTGTATAGGTTAGTTTCAGCGACCTCCTTTGAACATACTTTAAACATTGTTATGAGGTAGCACGTATCAAGTGCTACCTCTCAATTTTTCTTTCCTTATTTTTCCCCCGCTTCCTCTTCCTCTCGTGTAGTAGTGCAGAATATATCAGGTGTAACACGACCGATTCTAACCTTTCATTCTCACTAGTAACCTTATAATACATTGCAGTACAGGTAGAGTAACAAAAAGTCATACTGTCCCTTGTGCTTGCGTTTAAGATGACTCGAAGGCGAAGGCCATCTTCTGTGATTGCAATAGAATTTATATGAACACTCTCCACGGGTTTTTGTCGTCGCCGTTGGCGTTGGAGTCGCCGTCATTTTCCGCACAAAGTCCAAATTCATACCATCACTCTGTGCATCGTATGTTTACCCAGCGAGTAAAAGTTCGCGAGCACTGACGACGAACGCAAATGAAGCAGAGAAAGCACAAGCCGCCCATCTCCGTCGCACAGAGCGCGCATGCGATCGTTCACCCGCGTGCGAGGCCTGCCATCGATTGCTCCTCAATCAGAGAGGAAATGTTCCGCCCTCCTTTCGTAAGAAGCATAAGGGACATCAGAATAAATGTGTCTGTGGGGGGAGGGAGGGGGGGGGGTCTTGAGTCGCGAAAAATCGGCGAACGGGTAGTATCCCCTTCTACGTTCTCACTGCTTCTCGTTGTGATGACAGACGGCATGAACACCCCTACTCTCACAGGAGCAGCCGTATTCTCATAAACCAGCGTTTTGCACAGTTACACGAGATCCGATCCAAGAGAGCTAGCCGCTAGCTTCACTGCGTATAACATTACAATTTGTTGCTATCGCATTCATTGCTTCACCCTTAAGCAAAACTGGGATTTTTTTTTTCTCAGTAGATCTTGTTATTGTCCCTCTCCACCACAAACACACTCTGCACCTCAGGTGTTTTTGCAGTACCCCGGGAATCGATACACCTTTGCCCGAGCGACGATGTCATATGAGGACGTGTGACTCACGTGATGTGACGCCGTAGGCACGTATGATAGAGACATCAAGGGTTTTGGCGATTGTTGACGTTATGATGAAGTCACGGGATTTTTTGCATGACATCATGCTGATGCCGATGGTCACGCTTCGTTTGATGAGGCATCTAAGGTATGATAAGGCATTTTAAGGATTTCACCTTAAAAATCTGCGAGTTTTACGCGCCAAAACCGCGATATGCATGGTTGTGATGTTATGCCGTGCTGGGTCTCTCCGGATTCATTTTGACCACCTGGAGTTCATTGATGAGCACCTCAATATAAGTAAACGGATGTTTTTGCATTTCGTCCCGATAGCCAGGCGACCCACCGTAGCAGGGAATCGAACCCGCGTCGCTGAGATTAGCAGCACCCCACTTTAACCGGCCGAGTTGAGGACCTCTTGAGACGACGGCGGCTCTTCCGGCTGTTTGAGCAGGCAGCTCCCGTCGCTGACAGCCGTCGGGTGCATTCAGGATAAGCTACAATGCGAGAAGAAGCACTACTTTGGTGTTACTTCTTTTTTCTTCCTTCCTTCTTGCAGCAAAGTAGTAACGTGCGTGACAAAGCATGTGCGTGAGGAGAACCTCGTACCCCTTGTCACTATGACATGTGTCGTAGCAGCGGCAGTATCATGGACACGTCCGGTGCCCCAGTAAAGTGAGTGTTGGTCGATTTATGCATAGTCTTTTTTTTTTTTTGTTCTTTTGCTACGGCTGATTCCACTGGAGCAACTGGTCGGTTCCTGCTGCTTCCACTTTCACTAACGAGAATTTCCATCTCCCGAAGCCTCAGGAAAAGAATCCAAAGAAATAAATGTTTGTGCAGTTACTGCTAATTATGTTGTGAAAAAGAAGCTTTTTAGCATTATGTTTGCGAATGCGATGCTGAGCTAGAAGTTTGCATTGCCGCGACATGGAAGAAAACTAGATGACATATACGGCAAATAGCAGAGATTTTGCAAAATCTCTCCATCCGGTATCTTGCTGGTTCCTGAGCTATCTGAGTACCTGCCTGCCTGCCTGAATGTTTGTCCTACTAACACTCGCCCTGCTGCTTCCAAAGACGCGCCGCTACATTCCGTCCATCAACTAAGTCGGTCCACCGCCGGCCTGCTCTGCTGCAAACGTTTACCAGGACGTGAGCCAGATGGTAATGAACGTGAGCGCATACTTTTAGGACGTTGCATGTTCACTAAACTTCTTGCGTAAGTGTAGCGTGTGCGATATCTGTGTTACTTGTGCATTGTCTCGGAAGATCCTTCACTTTTCTGAATATGAGTGGGCTTACCAGACTTACTGGGCACGGCTCCTTACCTCACCGCACCGCACGTGAAGAAACTTAACGGTCCGCACATCACTAACTACAAGCACGTGTCCCTGTATGCGACTTAGTCAGCATTACCCCGCTGGTTAAAACCAGATTACGAAGTCAGGTAGCTTACTTCTGCGGTAAAAAATATTTTCGGCTTTACTTGAAACATCCTAAATTACCTGCCTTGAAGCATAAGAGCTCATTTCTGTACTCGGGCTTGAATAACAGCGGCACCACCGTGTCTACTGGTTGCTAATGTGATTCGTAATTAAGAGTTTTGTTAGCGAACTCTTTACATCCCGCGACGCACAGCAAGAGCGCTACGAATGACCTCCACTAATGTTCGTCTGAAACCATACCCGCAACAGCGGCACAACATGGCGCTTTGTCCTAGAAACACACCATAATTATGTAGGCAATTCACGGGTTTACAAAGTGGAAAAACAAAAATTCATATTCAATTCCCGGTCGCCGCGGCAACGTTTTGACAAGGAACACCACGAGTCGAACTTAATTCCGTGGTTCCCAAATACAGGGTTTCTCATGATCACATGATTTTAGCACGTACAACTCTATATTTGAATTCAATTTGACTTACTGAAAAAGTCAGCTTGCACAAAAATTTTAAACAAGTCAAATTAAGGAGAACATCGAGGGTTTAAGAGATGAGAGATCCTTGACTAGGGGTTCTCGCCAGCGTTTCGACCATCGGTCTTGAATTACTTAAAATGCGGTAACATTTTCATTTATATGCTGCAAGCAAAAAATGAATAATGACGGATACAGTTCGAAGTTTCGAGTACGGCCCCAGTCTTTCAGCTCCTTCATCGCACTGTAATTTATTTTCATGTTTTTCAGCAAGGCAGTCATTGAGGTGTTATGATGACAACTCGAAACAGGCTGGAAATTCTCATCTGATACCACATCTTGTGTGTCTGAGTTAGCCTCTGATGAAAGTAATTAGAGCATTCACCGACTCCTATCTCCATGTGAAGTCGTGGCCTGTCAACTAGCAACACTTGGGTTACTTAAGTCCTTCCAACTTCTCGAGGAGAGAAATAAACGTGTGCAGTTCCTAAAAAAACGATAAGAATCCTTTTGTGCTGTCGGTTCGCTCACGTTTACGTGAGCATTTGTCTTTTACTTTGTTACGTTTCGTCGCACAATCGGCATCTCCTTCCGGTGATTGAAGAGGGCTGCTTGATTGTCTTCGAAGGGACAAAGCGACTAAATCCACCGTCGCTTCTCTGCCACAAAAGCTTTTTGCGCACACAGTCCTTGTTCAATTCGCGGTGCTCAGGTATGGCGACGAAACCCAGCAACATCAATTTGATGCGATAACATCTTGAATGACGGCCTAGTGATCGGATTCCTGTTCCTATTCCATGCACGCTTGGAATTCATTGGACCAGTGTTTTTCCGAAGGTTCGTTGTTTAATTCGCTGAAATTACCACAAGGCTTAGCTACATGAACCCCTTGGCGCCCAAGGATGAGGTTGGAAGCAAGTGCAGCCCGTCAAGTATCTGTAATTTGTATTTAAGTTGCGCGGTTCCAGAGCGGTAATAAGGGTCATAACCAATGTAGTTAACCAGAATCGAGAGTCACGCTACAACACTGCATTTATAGGTACGTTGCGTGCATGATCTGCTAATGGGAATCAATGGGATGCTGAACTCTCCACAGAATAAGTAACCACTCGTATAACCACACCTAACTAGTTCCGTGCACAAAACGCCGCGTAGCAATCGTTTGCCGGGAGGGCTCACGGCAAGACGTAATTAGTCTGATTTAGACAAATGAATGTCGAACACGCCACAGCGTGAGATTGGTTATTACGCGGTACGTGAGCGGAGCGGGGAGAAGTCGCCATCGGACCTGGGTGAGCGAAGTGCATGTTACTGGCCCGAATCACGAATGGACCGGAACATAAGCTCACGAGATTTGTTTTAAATATGGAAACAGAGGATGAATGGAACTACTAATAGTCGTATTTTACGGTCAGCTAAAGGAAGATGGTTCTCAGCGCTTCTATAGGCAACCCTTGCAGTTGCATCCCCGCTGCAAGTTGTGCAAAATGATACAATGGATATTGTAGACATTTCAGTAACACCTACGTCAAAAGCTGGAGTTAAGAGTTCAAAGAATAATATTTACACACTAGCTTTACCATAGGAATGAATCTCTTTTAGGGGCTGTAAACTTACAGCATTTTTCGACTTGATGAGTCAATACTTCTGAAAGGTACCTTACAAAGAGATGAAAGAGTCATTGAACAAAGAATATCGCAGGAGCCAACAAGAGGAATTATCTAAGACAAGCCCACCTGTCGAAACGTTGGTTCCAGCGAAACCCTCTGTTCAAGAATTTTTTTAATCTCTTCAAGCACTTACTCCCGTCTGAAACCCTGTCTTTCTGGGTGCCTACACAGTAATTAGGATGACTCGTTTGTTTAGAAACAGTTCTAGCCGTTCTACCTTACCGCAGCTAGGCTTTCCGAACTTCTGTGTGTATTTAAAAGACGTAAGACATTTGACATTGCTTCAATATTAACGAGGAAGCCGAGCACGCAGCGAATAGTGCTTGAACAAGGCTCAGTTTTTAAACAACAGTACCCTGAGTCATAAATATATATGTTAGAATAATGACAAAACACACATATCTGGGCGGGAAACTCTGCACAGTGCAAGCGTAAGCTGGAGGAGCCACCCGAGAGCCCATTGTAAAATCCCTCAGGGCGCTTGCTGAAAGTACCCTTGCGAAGTACCCACTGCGTCATAATTTGTGAACATTTTGCGAGCTATCTAAATACCCAATTGCGCGTCAGTAAAGCAATGTGTGCACCTTCGTAGCTGCGAACTTTGTTGATGATACGGCTGGGGGGATGATCATTATGATAACAATTAATTGTAGATGAGCCTTTTATAATCAGTGGGAAGCTTTAAAACACCCACTCATTGTGCACTTACGGTTGGGACGCCTGGTACAATTCTACTCTTGTACCACGCAATATTACATGAATAAGTAATTTTCGATTCCTTGCCCGACATAACGGCTTTATTGGGTATTTTTCTGAGGCAGTTTCAATTAGTGGTGTGGCTCTGTAGTAAAAGTACTATTATTTCAAGCAGCATGCCTGGCATCTCTTCCAGCTCTAACACTGTTTCTTTTCTTTTTTTCACATTGCATGTGATAACTGAGTCGGACACCGGCGGAGGACATAGCCTCCAAAAATGGGTGTAGTTGTGTGCTCATAAAGGTTATGCTGTAAAAATTACAGGTATACAGTGCTTGCGCATTACATGAAACTACCCAGTAGGAAGTTCGCACTTATTTTTTTTTCCCAGTCATGGTAGCTTAGCAGCTAAAGTAATAAAAAGATTTTCCTGGTAGATTTAATTAGCAATAACAAAGCATGCCCTGAATATTTCTGAAAGCTTAACTTTTATTAGAGAAAACTTAGAGCACATTTCTCACTTGTTACAGCACACTAATTAACTTTTATCTTCCTTGGAGCTTCTTGTTAGAAAATAATAAAACATACAATAAAGGAAAGAAAACACAAACATAAAAATAAAGATATCCTCACGATAAAACTGAAGTTATGCCGTAGCATTCGAAATCATTCCGAAAAAAAAAAAAAGCAGATGTGTGCTTTTTAGCTTGCAGCTATTCACGTTAACTCATAAATTTGTTTGGTGCACGAAAGGTATTCCGTCTCAGGAATGTTCGGGAACCGGCAACGAACTTAACGAACCAAAGCTCCGCGTGTATATTTTGCAGTAATTAGCAGCGCATTCATTACTTTCGACACGTTCAGGCACTTTAAAAGATTGCGGAAAATATTTGATTCACTTAATGCCCATGAGGCACTGGAACAAAAGAGAACGCAAGGAAAAAAACAGCGAGAAAGCGGGCGCTCTGGTAACGCTTCCTGAATTTCCTGAAAAAGTTTAATTTTCCCCGAACCATACATTCCGATCCCTTTTGTTTTTTCTTTTTTTATTTTTGTTCTTTTTTGGCTAAGACTAAAACACTCGCAGGCTTTCTCGGCACACTTATTTTCTCTCATACGAGCGTTAGGTTAAAAAGGTGAAGCCCCTCTTTTTCTGATCAGAGCATTTTTTTTTAAAGAAAAATGTTTAACGTGTACGACATAACTTATCCCCTTAAAACGAGTGGCGAAGGGTGTACGCACGTGGCGTTGCTAAATACAAAAAAAAAAAAACAAATAAACGCGAATACCCTGCTGCAAACTGAGATTGAAATTGGAGTCACGTAAAGTGGAATTTGAATGAACACACGCTTTTTACATTCCACAAATACGGTTAAAAAGTGGCGTTGCAATGTCAGAGCGAAGATCACGCTCGCAGTCGCAAATACTGTCGAGCCTTTTCGCGAGAGCACGTGAACGTATAATTACAAAGTGTCTCGCTTGCCATCAGTTCAGGAATCTCAACTGTGCTTTTACCAGTGAACTCGGCAGCTGGTACGAGCTACATGTGGGAAAGCAGTGACGGCGCGGGTAAAGTTTGTTCGAACAACCAACCTTTTTTAATGACTATCGGCACTCCACCTTTCTTAATTTTGCGCCTATCTCTCTCTCTTTATTCCCTTCGCCCTTACCTTTCCGTCTCCTTTTGCCCATTTAGTAGCGCAGAGTAGCAAACTGAATATTAGTGACACAGGCAACGAGTGACACACTTGTTTCTCTTCCTAGCACTTCCGGTCGAGAACTTCCGGTTTTCCGATAGTGTTTTGAAGAAATACACCTGGTACGAAATCGATGGTTGCGGCGGTTGAAATTATGAATTATATTTCATATGTATGTTATCGGATATGACTAATTGATAAAAATAACTGAATGAGCTCATTTAAAGGGCAAATACATTCCTTGTGAGCAGCTGGAATCCTTACGGCACCTGGCGGAGAAGATCTCAACCATGCCCTACATTCCACGTGGCCTCTGAGATTCCGCTTTGGCGGTGCAATGAAGCACGAAGTTAAAGTAAGGAACTCATCAGGGCACACGAACGCCGACGTGAGCGTGCCACAACCAGACACCTAATCCAAAGATTAGGGTCGCCTGCAATTTTTTGCCAACCGGTTAACATCACTGCCATCCACGTATCTCTCCCTCTCTCTTTTCCTCCCTCCCTTCATGCTCTCTCTCATGCCACGTGCCATTCAGGATGTTTTTTTTTATATCGAGTACTTAATTCAAATACACGAAACGTGTCTTTCGGACCATCTAGAAACGGAACTCGCGGACGGCAATCGAACGTAGGACGTCGACCTTTGCGAGGTGACGTCAGAGTCACTGAGACACCGTGGCAAGCGTTGCCTGAAGGGGGAAATAACCGAGAAATTAGGGTCTTCCAGCCTCTAAATCGTAGGGCGTTTTTACGCCCTCTAAATGGTGGGCGGCAGCGGTAGCACCATATAAATAGCCGAGCCACCACCTAGGGCGGCGAGCACAGCGAAGGTCGATGTTGCTGCGACGGCGTTCGCTCCACCGCTTTTGGCGCCGTTGGCGTGACATTATGCGTGCGTGTTTGCGTAGTTTGGTGACACTCCTAGGCGCTTTTTGGAGTATAAGCGCTGTTACGGATGCTCGCGACGTCCATCAGTATTGGTTAAAACATAACGGCATGATCTATTCAAATGTGACAAAAATATTATATAAGTCTGCACACGTTATTCGCTGTCAAAAGTGAGCTCAACAGGGAAAAAAAACTAAGTATGTTGTAAAAGCTAGCGCAATATAGGGTTCCTATAATATTTAAATCACTTGTCACTAGTGACTAAATTTTCTAGTGCCCATCACGCTCTCTCCAAGTGCATCTGTGACGAAAGCTACGTCAGAACGTGGACACAGCCGTCCGGTAAAATATGTTTGAAAAATCTGGAAGGTAAAGGTATCGAAACAGGTTCATCGCTCATATCGTGAACAGTGGCCCCATAAAAAAACAAAAAAAAGAAGCAAGTGAAAAGGCTCGAAGCACCAGGTGGGTCTCTTCTCACATTTCATTTTGCAATACAGATAGTAAATACAGACCTATTCCTATAGCTGATTTCCAAAGGCGAATATAAAGCTTTTGCCAGTCAGGGCTTTTCTCTTTTCTTTCTCATAGCGTGAGTTACAGTAAATGGGAGTGTTTGTGTTTGCTCGCTTCACAGCAGCGCGCGCACACACGCACACACGCTCCCCCCCCACCACCCTCTACAGAAACACACACAAACACAAATGAACTTTACAACGCATGAAACATTGACAACAAATGTAGTACCAACCACATGCAGTAGTGTACATGTACATGTAATGTAGTGACAATACAAACATAGTGATAATGTAGTGACAGCTGTAGTGGCTATTTTCCTGCGGTAGAAACACCACTTGGTTTACATGAGCTTTACGGTGTTCACGTAAAAAGTATCGAAAACTAAAAACAGACAGAAAACCTGGAACTCCTCCTGCCTGCAAACCCGTCTATTTTGCTCTGTAACACTTTTTTAAAGAAATGCAGGATAACCAGACTTTATTACATATTTTTCTCCTACGCAGCACTACTGTACGATCCTGTATCCGTTACAGAGACAATCGGAAACGCATTTTCAAGTACCAACGGCAACAAAAACGCTTTCTCCAAATACGTTGTTTCAGCAACCTAGTCCTCTCGCTGTTTGCACTTCTTATCTCGAAGGTGCCCGACGAAAGTGAAAACGAGATCAAGGCAGGAAGGCAGAAAGGTTAAGCCCTTCAGAACCATAATTCAATGGACGCCCGTCCCAACGTGGGAGAAGCCCACTGCGCGCTAGTCGCGTCTCTCAGGACTATATTTAATAAAGTTCCACCATCCATCCATCCTCTTTTCATAACACCACTCGATGGCAATACTGTAGCGGTTCTCGAAAATCAGCCTTTCCGTTATTGCCTTCTATTTTTATTTTCTTTTTTTGTAATTCCCCTATTTTCTTTATTTAAATTACTAGAAAACAAAATATTCGTGAATGAGGACAAGCGGGACGTTTTCGGAAATATGCTGGACCTCTGCTGAACGTTTCTTCATATGGCTTAGAAGTTTTAAGATAAAGGTAAGTGACTGGGAAGAGAATATTAATACGCGACGTGATCTTCTTATACGACTTCAGAGTATCAAAACAAAATGAAGTCGAAAGCTGCGGTAGACTCTCTCTTTGCCTGAGTGAGTGAGTGAGTGAGTGAGTGAGTGAGTGAGTGAGTGAGTGAGTGAGTGAGTGAGTGAGTGAGTGAGTGTGAGTGAGTGAGTGAGTGAGTGAGTGAGTGAGTGAGTGAGTGAGTGAGTGAGTGAGTGGGTGAGTGAGTGAGTGAGTGAGTGAGTGAGTGAGTGAGTGAGTGAGTGAGTGAGTGAGTGAGTGAGTGAGTGAGTGAGTGAGTGAGTGAGTGAGTGAGTGAGTGAGTGAGTGAGTGAGTGAGTGAGTGAGTGAGTGAGCGAAGCAAACGGGACTTGCAGATGTGCCTGACTTAAAGCAATTACGAGTTCTTCCAAAGGGTATATATATATCCCCGCGTACGGGAAAATACATTTCCGCTTATGTAGCAACTTATTTTACCTGGGTAAACTCTCCCCTCAGCAGACATTAAAACTCAGGAAATCCAACTTGCAAGGTTCTTCTTTAATGACTTAAGCTTATATTTCGAAAAGCATGAAGGGAAAACTAAAGTTTAACGAAACGGATTTTGGCTTTCATTATGTACGACTGCCTTAACTTAGGGTTTTGCAGTAAGTCTGCCCACGTGCCTGGTGAAGCAATATATTTCTTAGTAAAAGTAATGGTTGAAAGTTTCAATCTATTTTTTCTTCCTTGTTTCGACACTGCAGGCCGCATGGGCACGTCAGTTAAATCACGTTACGCTTGTGTTACAGGCACAAAAGTATGTGCAGATGGTTTGTTAAGACATTTTTTTTCAACTTCTAGAATAGTAAGAAGTTTTGAAACTGCTGAAAATATATGTATATTTTTCGCTGTTAATTTTTTAAGGTCAGACTTAATTCTTCGTTCTCTTCCAGAAGTTCTTCTTTAGCCCACACTTGCGAACAACGTTTAATATTTCACCAATTTCCTGTCCAGCTAAACTAACATCTAAAATTAGCATAATGCCCCCCCGCATTGACCATGCTGTTGCTCAATGGTTACCCAACACACGCTAAACTTCAGGGGGAAAAAACGGCGGTATTTCGCTATTCCCATATATTATCAAGAACTAAGCGAGTTATCTTTGACTCATCTTCTAAGCAGAGTTACGCTTTTACAAACTCCCAAGATAACACTGCAAACTAGGAGGAATGGAAAATCTGTCACGCTATTCAGTGTAAATAATCTTCCCGCCTGCAATTTTTCGCTAGTATTACCTTCCGCAAAGTAGTGCCCTTATTTTACTCAAATGTAAACATCATCTAATGGTGCAATTAAGTGTTATGATAAGCTCACGACGAAGCATTCTCGGATATATATTTCAAGGAATTTACTCTCCAAATTGAGTAATATACCGAAATTTCGAGACGTAAGTATAGTGCTAATTTATAAAAAGTCACGCACAGCATTTAGCTGAAACTCATCTCGTCATTTAAGCACATTATAGGAGAACGCAGAATAATTGAAGCGGTTGTTTTCGCTAGAGCAATCCGTTGAGTAAGCGCTAATCTAAACAAATGAAATAACATTAGCGCTATGACAAGCTGTGATTGGTTGATTCCTTCTCTGCTGCTCGCGCCTCTGCGAAGCCTGAGGAGGGGCTGGCTCGTAGAGAGTGATAGAGAAAGAGAGAGAAGCAAAGAAAGGCCAGGAGGTTAACTAGACACACGTCCTCTTTGCTACCCTGCACGGGGAGAAAGGGATAAAGGGGCAAGAAGAGAAGCAGAAGAAAAAAGAGAGAGATGGACAGAATCACGCGCAAACATTAGGAAGCATGCTGTAAAAAATCAGCATGAACTAGACGGAGCGCAAGAGACGGACACAGTACGAGCGCTGTCTAACAACTGAAGTTTATTGAAACAAAAATTGAACGCGACGAAAACCAACACATTTGTGCAGAAAATTTACGTGACGTCAAATAAATGGTTGAGCTTGCGTACTTCATTGCGAGGTGCGCAAGCTCAACCATTTCTTTGCTTTTATAGAAGGAGTTTACTGCCTTATGAATTGACCGCCGCAAAAATCTTTAGAATCCGTCAAGTACGAGCAGAGTTACAACAATGGGTCGCACGCTGTAAGTACTTTCTCTCGTCCCGACGAGCGCGCTGGTAGCTAAACAAGGAGGGGTGGCATAAAGGAAGAAAGTTACGTCACGCGCGTGCCATTACGTTGAGTACTTCTGTTTTTTTTTCTTTTTTTTTTCTTCGAAAAACGTGGCTTACGATTTTATGTAATCGCGAGCGAGCGCTGTGCAGCTCACATTGCTCAAATCAGCTAATGGCCGGGAATTTGGGTATATGGGATCATTTGTAGAAAGAAGACGGAACGATTTCTAGTAAATTCCAGGCCACGTACTGCGCTATGTTGATTGGCTCGAGTGCTCTCAGGAGCCTCGACTAGCAATCGGCAGCATTTTTTTAGCATGGTAAAAATTTGTCGCAGGGCCCCCTTTAAGATAACGCGTGAGAGCTTAAAGGATCGAAAGATCGCGTTAAATCCGATCTCAGTACTTTATGCAAATATAACATGAGTGTGCCCTTTCGTTTTCCAAAGTACCCTCGTGCAACGAAGTTTATCGTAATCATCCACAAAAGCCCGGTCTTAGCGTGGCTTCCTATTCTTTCCACTATCGTCGCAATATTGCGAGCATTCGTTCCCGTACGCATATATATATATATATATATATATATATATATATATATATATATATATATATATATATATATATATATATATTTGTTGCTGGTGGTGAGGCGATCGTGCTACATGATTTCATCGCTCTTTGTGTATAAGTGACTGTATATTTTGTTTGGACTTGTTCTTGAGAACGCTTTTACCGAATGACCAAGTCTAAGTAAGGCGAACAAAAACAGAAAAGCGACATTTCCAACCCCCAGCTCTGCCTCCCCCCGCTTTTTTCCACCACTCCCCTTCACGCGTAAGTAACAAAAGAATGAAATAAAGCCGCATGGTGAGTCACTATAAAATAAGAAACGCGACAGAAGAAGGTGTCTTTTTTTTTAGCTTAACCGAAAGAAGAAATCGTCTATTTCGGGAGTGGTAATGAGCGAAGTAACTGTGGACCTCTCAGAGGGTGACGCGACCGGAAGAGCAGCCGTCGATAACTTCGGCTGAGCGGCCTTGTTATGTGGTCGGGCTAACGAACCGTGACGAAAGAGAACCCTTCCTGTAGTAACGAGACAGAGACCTTAGCAGCGGGGAGTTTTTGGTGCTGTTCTTTCGTTGGATCACTCCAAAATACAAAATGTAATACCACAGACACCGACGGCACTCTTTACTGTCATATTGGTAACTTCCCTGCCTTCTAGTAAATACCAATATAGTAGGCAGGCAAGCTATCACCGTGAACTCGAAGTACAGTAGTCCCCAAATCACTCGTCTTAAAACCCGCAGCTCGCATACGTTATTTGTCGATCTTCAATAGCAAGACCACAGCTGTTTGACATGAGGATCCAATAGGAGAAACGAATGCATTACCACCAGTGGCGATATACCACCACTCTACGCACGTAAACAATTTTCCCACAAGCACTGTGCTTTTCTCCAAATGTTCAAGGAATCAAAGCTGACAGACTGTTTAGAGCAAGAACACAAACAGTAGTTTAAGAGTGGCAGTACAGTTTGAATCACTTTTCTAGAGCGGCGAGTCGGTCGCTTCAGGTGCAGTTTTCTGAAAAAAGAAAGGATGCAGTGACCGACGCCGTAATGATAACAAAGGCATAGTCATACCGCAATGCTTGGTCCATGCGTTATAATTGAAGCAAGAACGGAAGCTTGTAGCTAACGCGAGATAGCAGCTGCGGACGGCGCCAGCATCCACAGCCACGCGCTCGACCACTCCGGGCAAGTGCGATTCAGACTAACTTTTCAACAGAACGGTAGCAACGTCTCGAAATGATGCCAATGAGAAATGTTGTACCACGCCGTGACACTTTAGCGACCAGAAAGCGAAGTAAGCGAACACTTACCAGTGTTCAAGGGCACATTGCAGGCTCCGGAAATGCTGGTGATTTCGTGATGGCACGTTCACGCGCTTCGCAGGAACACCGAGGCACGGCGTCCCCGGGATTCACCGACAGGCGATGCTCTCCGTTCACGCAACTTGCGCACAGCGGAAACGTTCGACAGTAACTGCACAATCCGTCGAATGCTGAGGTCTCAAGCGACAGTCGTTCACGAAATCGACGTCACCCACACAGGACATTTGCCCGCGGTGCCATGCTCTCTTCAAAAACTGTGCAGCAGCGTCAGGCGCGCTTGAAATCCCCTACGTAAGTGTAGGTGCCCGAAAAGTAAAATCAAGCACGCGAGCTGTAGCCTAACTACGCAAAACGGCTTTGCAGTGCGCTCTATCGGAGTACTGTATTTTTATTTATTAGCAGTCTATAGTACCATTATTTCGGTTTTTAAATTAAGAACTGATGCTCTTTAGAGCGCACTGGCATGCCGTTTGGCGTAGTTTGTAAGCAGCTCGCGTGCTCGGTTTTACTTTTGGGGCACCTGTATGTGCATAACTTAGCCCTAAATAACAGGTGCACTGTAGTAGTGCTGCAGTGTGCGCAAAAAAAAAAAAAAGAGGGGGGGGGGGGTGAGGGCAGAAGTTTAACTAGCCGTATAAAGCTTAAGAAACAGCGAAGCTGGTTGATCTTAGGGGTTTAACGTGGCCTTGGCTGATGTTAGGTCACCTTAGCGTAAACGATGTAGAGTCAAACCACATCCTCTCACAGTCCCCTGTGCTCTACTGAATTCTCAATACCATCTTTGTTTCTGCTCTCCAAGCTCTGTTGTGTAAGTTATTTTGATACTGTTTGCGTTCCTTCACTGAAGTCATATTTAGGATGGTCCCCTGCGCTTTTTTGCATTCACAATATTTTTTCTGCTCTTATGTACAGTCGCGCTCAATATGACTTGCAACACGGCAACGCGTGCCCTCAAGAGTTCAAAGATTGCGCATGGCTTCCACTATTCCTTATTTCCATTACTAAACGCGTTTCTCTCACTTGGGTATGATCCCAAATAAGAAAATAATATTTAGTTGTTGAAATAAAAAGAAGTTGAAGCCATGTGCAACCTTTGAACCCGTGAGGCCACGCGCTCCCTTGTTGCAAGTAATATTGAGCGTGGCTGTACATCACGGGCAAAAGAGTAGCCGGTGCCAGTATGAACACGAATATTTTCCACAACCAACATGAATAAAAAAGTGGAAGAAGCCCTCTAAGGGCGAGGTGTTACAGTCAGGAAGGTGTGTATAGGCAGACAAGATTTTTCCAAACATCCGAGTGCATACAGCCCGACGTCGCTGGGGTGACACTTCCGCTCGTAAAGGACCGCATCGAGCAAGCCCGCTTCGTAAAAGCCTGAAAGTACTGGTGCATGCGCGCTCGCGAAATATGAAGATTTATGTCACTGTTCATCGCAAACAGGGCCAGACTCGTGTAGGCCGAAAGTTCGCGTTTTCCGTTACGGTTCCCGGGCGTCGTGCGTTTGCCTGCTTACGCAGATATTGTCGCTGTCTTTTTTCTAGTCTTCTTTTTTTTAGGGGCGAAGTTCCTTATGCCGTGGGTCGTGCGTCCCCTGTAGTTTGTAGTACGTAGTAGCCACCTCGATTTTCAAGGTCCTGTGTGATGACGATGACGCTGCCATCACGGCACACCACATGGAATGTACCCACTATGCGTCATAACGATGACGCTGATGACGATGACGATCGCGATGCCATACAACACATGGCATCGCGATATGGTCTCACATGCATATCGTTTGACCACATGCAACCAACCACCATCCGAGGAACCTGCATCGATCTCGTCTTTGCAAACTTTCGACTACGACCCATCCAGGAACCGCTCTCCCTCCATTTCACCGACCATAAAGCCATTATAATGTGATGACGATGACGCTGCCATCACGGCACACCACATGGAATGTACCGACTATGCGTCATAACGATGACGCTGATGACGATGACGATCGCGATGCCATACAACACATGGCATCGCGATATGGTCTCACATGCATATCGTTTGACCACATGCAACCAACCACCATCCGAGGAACCTGCATCGATCTCGTCTTTGCAAACTTTCGACTACGAACCATTCAGGAACCGCTCTCCCTCCATTTCACCGACCATAAAGCCATTATAATGTCACGTCTTTGATGATGTGCTGGGCGAATTTCACGGAAGATTCGCGGTTTACCGATGAACCTCCAGAGCTTCGCCCACTCATCATCATTCACTCCGTGGATATGCTGTGATTTTTTTTCTTGGTCTAAGTGCATCGTTTTGCGCTCGTCGCACTTGCTTCGAAACAGTGTGCCAACGATGGAACGTTGTAAACAGAGGGAGGACCACTTGAGAAATCGTGAGCTGCTGATGTCACTATAACTACTATTTTCTTCTGTAAGTAAGTAATAAGGAAAATGTCAGCATGGACACTATACTGATTTATTCCATAGGCCGTGATACTAAGAAAGAAGAGTCAGACCAAAGGGTTTCTCGGCTTTAGATTGGACACCTTAACCGTGTTTACTGTTTAAATACGTGGAAAAACTCCAGTTCAACCAGTATAAGTAAAAGAAATCAAACTTGATTCCCTGTATTACCTGTATTTTCGCAGTGTTTCGAACTTCAAGGAGCTCTGCCACTAATTTTTATGTTAATCATCCAATGGCTTAAATAAAGAAACTTATTGCCTCACGAACCGACTGCCGCAAAAATGTTTAGAATTCATCAAGTACAAGCAGAGTTAAGAGATTTGATACATTCTATAAGCGCTTTCTGTCTCCTTTCGTACGCAAGAGCGCGATGAAAGCTACGCAAAGAAGGGGGGGGGGGGTGACAAGACGGCTAGGAGCCTACTTCCATTCGTGAGCACGCATCATGACCTTTAGCTTTACTTTCACTGTGATCGCGAGCACGCGCGGGGGTACGTGGCGACATCCAGCGGTGGTCGCGGTAACTATGCAGCGCCAGATCCTAAGATCAGCCGATGGCCTTGAACTTTGGGTTTATGGCGCGGCCATTTCGGTTGATGACTTCATTTGTCGAAAAAAGAGTGAGTGATTTCTAGCTGACTTTGAGAATAAATTGCAAATTTTAAGCCGCGCGCCTGCGCTATGTTGTTTGCTTCACGTTTCTTCAGGAGCGTCCAACTACCGATCGGCAGCGTTTTCGGACTATGCTGAAAAAGTGTTGGAGAGCCACTTTAAGCCCAAGGGGTTGGCTAATTGCAAACGCACCCTCTCATCCCGATCACGACTGTTATCTGAAAAAAAAAAAGAAACGCCTGGCCTGCGCGGAAAGCGCAGCACAGTCACAGCGAAAGCTGGAAGAGCACCTTTCTAGAACCCGTTGCAAACTCTCTTGGGGCTACGAATACAAGTGCGCTTGCAAGGTACCCACTACTCCATTAATTTATTCGGTGGCTGATGACGACGACGAATTAGGGGTGAGCCCTTTGCAATGGGTTGGTAAGCACTCAACGACCCACTATTTTTTTTATTGCGACATAGACTTGTCCCTTAAGGCATAATATTTTGTGTGTATATGTGCATTAAACGACCTACTCGTAACGCAATTTATGTTGTGTGACGCCAGGTTACACAATTCGCATTTTGTGACGCCTGGTTGTTATTTTACCCTTCTACCACGCCATCTTACGCATGTTAATGCGGTTCCTTCCCGAGATAACGCTTGTATAGGGTTTTTGTGTGCAGTACCTTCTAAAACTAGCATGGCTTTGTGGTATACTGGGATGCCACGGAGAGGACCCAGGTTCCGAACCCCGTGTTTCATCCTGGCTAATTTTCTTATGTTTTTTTTTTCTTATTTCGCGTGATAGCGGTTACGGACACCGGCGGCGGACAACTACGGCACCCCCTTATTGTGATCTCATAACAGCTTTCGCTGTAAAAGAATCTCGAAGTATGGTATGGTATGGTATGGTATAGAAAAACTTTATTTATGACCGTCGGGGCGTGAGCTAGCACGTAGCGGGCCGCTCCCACGTCGGGACAGATAGGCCTTGCCTCTCCGCCACGTCGTGGGCCCGTTGGGACTGCCCATAGCTGTTGTTTCAAATTCGGACTGCGCAGCGCAGCATCCCACTTGGACGATGTAACGTCCTCGTGAACCCGTAACGCAGGGCACCGCCAGAGCATGTGTTCTAAGCTGGCAAAGTCTGAACAAAAGTGCCGTCGGGAAATAGAACTGACTATATGCTGCTTGGTTGCAATATTTTTTTTCACTCTCTCTCTCTGACTCCCTTTCACCACATGGAGAGACGATTCAAACTAAGCATTATTTTTAAACACGCATGAAATTGCCAAATTTCGAGTAGAATATGTGTCTTATACAAAACCTGTAGCATTCCCATTAGGCCTTCATTGCTTGCTAAACAACATAATGACGCAGGAGACGTGTGTGTTTATGGATTGATCCCTGAAATAAACAATTTCAATATGGTGTTGGTGAAAACGCGTCCACTAGTCGATATACGCTCACAGACCACCGGCCCCTTAAACTCTGAAACTGCCGCGTGTATACGACTAGCGCCTCTAAATGTTTCTTTTCTTCGCAGAAATAATAAACTAATTCCTCATAATGATGCATCTGCTCCCTTTGGATGTGATAAATAATGCATTGAAAGAGAATAAAGGTGTCTCGTTTCCGTTACAGTGGTTTCATGGAACCCATCCAGAAATCTGGTGGCCTGAGCAGCAGTGCAGCGCATTTTACGCCTCACCGTGTCTCATTCATGCTGTTTGCCTTCTTTATCTGTGGAACCATAGTCCAGGACCTGCGTGTTATTGCGACACCTTGCAGGTGCGCTATGGCGAGAACGGGCGCAGCACTCACGATTCGGACACGAGCTCATGTACATCGTGCCAGCTGTCGCCTATATGCCCTGCGTTTACAACGTCTCTAAAACGAGCGAAGGCGTTAACCAGCAACGCTAAAGTACCCTCTGGACAGAACTCGTTAAACAGAATGTATGCGGCTGTTAAGGCCTTCTTCGCCGCATATAGCCGAGGTGCATGCAGCGGAAAGCACTAGAACGGCACAAGAGATGCGTTGAAGCCAATTTTTGTTATGAAACCGCGGAATGTAGGATGAGAAGATGGGGGGGTGGCAAAGGATTACGAGATGAGCAGAGCGTACAAATAGGTAAAAAAAGCAGGATCACCGCGTCTGCTCCTGTGTTCAAAAGCTGCCTCGCATCAAACGGAAGCCTTTGCAATGACCCATGGAGGCAATGAAAGACAGAGAAATCACTTTAGGAGAATCGAAGTCAGCGACAAGTCGTGAGGCTTCTGTTGATGTCACTAAACAGGGGGAGGAGATCGACAAAGCTGACATCACGCAGAGCGGGATTTCTACATTCGGGTATGGGTGAATCCCTGGACTAAATCTTTCAGCCGAACGGTAACGTTTTAACGTGTAGTCCAACAACTCATTCACGGTACGCAAGCCTACAAATGCCGTAAATAGCGTGGAGAACTCTTTCTGGCAAAAAGAGTGTTCCACATTTGCCGTCATGGCTACGAGTGGCGCTATCTAACACTTCTGGCGCTATCTAGGTAAATACCCAATAAAGTGGATAGGAAAACGACCACCAATTGATAGGGCATCGGACGCGTTTTACGAAGGTTGTGGGTTCGGTCCCTACCGGCCGCAACTTGATTATTCATCCACTTTAATTCCTTTCCATTAATGTCAGACATTAATGTCAGACATTAATGTCAGACAACTAAGAAGACGATGACGACGGCACAGGGTAGACTAAGAAAGCTTCGCTGTATAAAGATAGCGTCGTTGCTACTACAAGAACGACGTCGGAAACACAGTCAATCAGATGCACGCATGTTCTGCGTAGCCGTGCGACGACTTTTGAGACGATGACCTCATGTGACACTAGCTGGCACCAGGGTGCTTCGACAGCCCGGCGCTCGCGGACACAAAGCATACTTGTTTCAGTCGAGGAGTCGTGGGAATAGAAAATGGACACGCATCGCGGTTCCTCCAACTTTATAAGAGTTCTAGAGACATCCGTATTAACAATATTTCAACGCGTCGGACGCCTTCGCTCTATAGATTTCATCTAGGGTGCGCGCATCCGGCAGCGTAGTTCGTATGAAGAGGATAAAGGCATGGAGAGTATAACTGATCGAAATAGCAGAAAACGTGAAGGACAAGAAATACGACTGAATTTTCAGAGTGATAGATTCCTAATGCTATTCTGAAAGATATCAGCACTAGACATTGCGACATTCGCGAAAGGGATCAGGAAGCACTGTAGCTCATCTTTCGCTTACTTCCGCCTTGCGGTGTCGTCGATATGGGTACTGAGTATACATTCTATCTCGTCTCCATTGTCATAGTAATGCTATTTCCACGTCCCGGCATCCTCTTTGACGGCTGACTTTGAACGAGAGTGCGTTTCTCAGAAATATGCCCTGCTCAAACATGCTCAGTGATGGCGAGACCGGAGAGAATGAAAACTGTCACGGAGCTGTGTGCACATTCAACGTCGTACTTGCCGTGTGACACAGCCGTACGGAATATTGCAATACCCCGCGTTAAGTGCATTTTCATGCCTTCAAAAGATTATCCGTATTTGAAAGACGAAAGTACATAGGCAGTATGTCGTCCAGTTATCTTCTGTAAGATGTACGATAACACGACAGCGGCCACGGTGATGGTCTAGTTGTTGCAGTGCTCGGAGGCTGATACAAAGTTGCGGTTTCGATCCCGGCCAGGATGGTCGCATTTAAATGGAGGCGAAATGCTAGAGGCCCGTGTACTGTACGATGTCACTGCGTGTTAAATATCAGATGATCGAAATTTGGGGAGCATTTCACCACAGCTCGGTTCATAATGATATCGTGATTTTGTCCCGTAAAACGCCCCGGGGAGAGAAAGAGAAAGAAGGAATACAATAAAGGCAGGGAGATTAACTTGGCTACGTCTAGTTTGCTACCTTATACATGAGTAGGGGAATAAGTGAATAAAAGAGAGAGAAAAAGAAAACGACCAGTGCACACATTTCTCAACACCCACACAGAGTACAGCGTATCACAGGTGGTGGCTATTTAAATAATGCTGCCTTCAAGAACTGCAGTGGGGCTCGTGCGGCCTTCTCGGCTGATGAGCTATGAGGTCAGTCTTTCAAGTTGCTTCCTTCAGTAAAAGGCCGGCTCATCGAGTCTCCTCAGAGCACACTGGAGAGAGAAAGCGACAACCTAAAGCGAAACATGCTCGCGTGCATGGTTAGCAATACTGAGAAAATGTATTTTTGTTTCAAACCAATACTTCCATCATAAGATCAAGATCCTCATTAAGTACAATATCATGATTTCAGTCCCTCATGTGTTCAATAGTCAACGCGCCAATATTATCATTGCTAACCGGGAACACGAGCCTCAGTCATCAAAACGCGACAATCTCTTCCGCAGACTCCCTTCCGGGTGCACGTTTCGAAGAAATTACATTACCTAGTTTCTGGCGCCGAAGACACAAAACAAAGAAATGATAACTTACTTTCGCTGCGTAATCTTGCTCCTGCACTTCATTTAGTCAGACATTTACACCTACATTTGGACACGGAGCTCTCCATATGAGGCACACCTTATGCCGCCATATGTCAAATTCACACATAGTCTTAAGTTAATGGCAAGAGATATCATTGCCTCGCCAGCTAAAGCTTATGTTCCTGACTGTACGCATAGTGTCGACACAATTTGATGGCGCAATCGTTTTGTGTCGTTTGTGCTATGTAGACATTCATTTCGAGCTTCCCACTTTTGATGATATCCGTGTGCCTGTGTTTATCGAGAGAAAGAAACTTACCCTTGTTCCACTTCTGCAGAAATTTGCAGAAACAGCGGAGCGGCGGTTCTCCCGTGTTCCCGTTGAAATTTTCTGTGAATTTTGTCTGGGTATCTGTGATCACGTTTCTTGTAGAATAGAGATGCACGGGAAAGGACATCTGGTTGCTCCGGCCACACCTGTCTTTGCATCAGCCGCCTTTCCCCCTTTCACTATGCGGATACCGCTTCGCCCGCGGCCGAGGCAGTTAGACCATCATGGGTGCAGCTGTGAACCGGAGCGTGACATGCGACGCGGACACTCATCTGTCGTCAGGCACAGCCCTAGAACACCTCTGCTTGTGTCTAAATATCCGCAAATCTAAAAAGCGTAAAATCTAAAGATATCTGCAGTGTAATGGCGTAAGCTAAGTTACCTCTTTTTCAACTTCCGAACGTGTCAAAGCTTTATTTTGGTGGGTCTGGACAAGAAGCTTCGCATCAATTGTTAGATAATTTTTAATGAAATGAATGTACAGGAAATGTGTACGCTGAAAGCTACAGGTGGTGGTCAAAGGACTGAAGTCTTCAAGCAGAGCCGGTGTAGGAACCGGCTAACCTTCCTGTCTTTCCGCATGTTTCTTCCTTCCTCCTTTCTGGCCACAGAATGACGGCAGGAAGTTTACGCCCATCACTGGTTTTCAACACACAAACTTGTTAGAAATTGAAGTCTCAAAATAGCTTATAGCGATAAATATTATGAGGGCAGCGCCGTTCAAGAATTCGTCGGAAATTAATGACCTACGTCCCCGGCAAACGATGCAAAGACAGCGTCTCTCCACCACGCTCATCCCAACTCGACAAACGCGCCCCTCGCTGCGAACAGAGTTCGTGGACACCTTTCTCTCTCCGCGGCCAGTGGATTAAACGGGTAATGAAGCGTGAAGCACACTGGACCACACCTAACCGAGTTGGCCGAACCACGGCCACTGAGGTGGAGCAGGACTCCGCTGCGTACGCAAGTCCTCTAAGATTTGCATTTTCAACTAACGCCATCAGGACTACTTAGCACACATCCTTAGTGTCTCATCTGAAAGCAGAATAGAGTGCCCATCGGTGAATCCCAGGAGTCCACTTAGGTTAGCCTCCATGGCCAGCTGAGACCCAACTTCTTCCCGCGTTTAGCCTCTCAGAGGCGTCTTGGGAGCTTTTAAGCGAGACGGAAGATTTGCGGTGAGCTGCGCTGAAATAGGGTTGTGCGGCCTTTTTTGCTTTCGCTCGCCTGAAAAAGAGGCGCTTCGTTCTTTCTTGCATGTACTTTGTTTCTGACTAGTCAGTGCAGTGGCAGTGTTCAAGAAGTTACTGTTGTCGTGAGGTTCCTAAATAAGATGAGTTACCGGTCGTGAGTATCCGGATGAAATCCGACGCCGATTACATTGCCACACAATTTTCCCCGTAGCCACCGCACACTAACCGTCGCGTAAAGCTGATTGATTGATTGATTGATTGATTGATTGATTGATTGATTGATTGATTGATTGATTGATTGATTGATTGATTGATTGATTGATTGATTGATTGCATGATTGATTGATTGATTGATTGAGTTTAGTGTCCTGGAGCATAACTGTGTGGCTGTGTTCATTTCATTTTCTTTCTTTCTTTCTTTCTTTCTTTCTTTCTTTCTTTCTTTCTTTCTTTCTTTCTTTCTTTCTTTCTTTCTTTCTTTCTTTCTTTCTTTCTTTCTTTCTTTCTTTCTTTCTTTCTTTCTTTCTTTCTTTCTTTCTTTCTTTCTTTTCAAGGCTATTCGTTTCGCTTCTTCTCTGCGGCGTCCTACAAAGTACAGACGCGGCCCCAATACCGATCGCCAGAGAGATCCGTGTCATATTCCACACAGTCACCGACATTGCTGAATGTTCCCAGCAGTGACGCCGCCTTCAAATCCACAGCGGCCGCGAGAACCACGTCCTCGACGGACTTCTTGCCAGCGTGCGTGGAATAAAGTCCAGGCTTATTTTTTCCTAGCAAACACCGTAACGATAAAATCTCCCTAAGTATCTCCCCCAAGGCAAGCTCGATCGATTATGACTTGTCTCTTTATTGGCGAGGGTTCCAACATCGACAGTGCGTGGGCTACGTTTGTGTAGTTGGATAGTAATTACTTCCGCAGGCTCACAGACGCAGTGGGTGGGATGACAGTGATGGAAAGGCGCATTGTGGCCTCAGTAAGTGTGCCCACACACACTTAACAGTAGTAGCTCTTCTCTTTGGTTATACAAGACGTAATAATGGCTTTATCCGAAGATCTAGCTTTGCTTTGAATCGCCGCTGTTAACGAACACAAAGAAAACTCATACAACGCAGAAGTTCAGAAGAAGATGGAAGCTTGGAAATATTAAAATTCCTTGATCACGAGTTTGTTGCAGCGCTTCGACAGGTGGTCTTGTCTTCTTCAAGGTAGCAACTGTGCTCATTTTGAAGAAAACAAAACCACTTAAAAATGTTCGTTATAGTGACACCGCCTGTTCAAGCATTTTTCGTCCCAACAAACAAAACACGTGTACCTAAAAGCGACTATTACGAGCACGCGGGCCTTTAAGAAAAAAGAGGTAAATCGTTGTATTAGCGTTAATTTGTAAGACATTGTGAGTAATTACACTCGATATTAGACGACCCCTATCCACGTCCAGGAAGACTCGGCCAACTGCGATGACCTTTTGATCCTGTATCTTGCTGCTGCATGATTCACTGTTACTGGGGCAACGTTGGGAGCGCGTAGTGCACAATCTGCAGATTATTTTACACGCGGCATTCGTTGAACCAGATATCTTCCACGAGATCCGCAGATTTTTTATGCTTACTAACGGTGGCTCCAAGCATATGTAGACGAATGGGCTTTAGAAAAATTTTTAGAATCACGCATCGGTTCACTCACTACAATTTTAACGGAATTGAAATGAAGAGGTTGCGGGAAAAAAAAGGGCACATTGCCATGGAAGGGTACGGGGACAAGCGCCGTTGGGAACGTGTTCTTTTTTTTTTTTCGCGCAACTTTTTTTATTTCAAGTATGTTCAACACGCTAACTGGTGAAAAAGTTCTACCGTATAAACAGCTGGCTGCTGATGGAACCATCATCTTCCTTTGCTAAAACATAATCTGCGTTGAGCGTTTACCTGAAAATACACCAAGACCTCTTTCTATTCAATCCAAACAGACGCAGATTCGACTCTTACTTAAAGTTCTGCCGAGTTCACCGCGCAAGGTCCACCGCCGAGATTACGTCTGCCCCGCGGAGACATGGCGCAAATGCAAATCTCTGCTCCAACCCTGGTCTTCGACTTCTACGCCAGAAAGGCTACATTAAAGCAGATCGATTGATATCTTGTCTCTACATTTCACTTTCTAGTTGACGTGTTAGTAGACCTGTACTAGACTTGTAGACTTTCATTAGTAGACTTTATGAAAGAAAATAGTAGCCTGCGCCATGCATTGACCCCAACATAGGCGTGCGCACGAGGGGGGGGCAAAGGGGGCCGCCCACTTTAGTCGTCTAAGAACCTAAGAGGGGGGGGGGGGAATCGGGGTGGAAAGTATGCCCCATACATTGACTTAATAGGGAAGGGGGGGCGCTGCGACGAACCTTCGCCCCCCTCTGAACGGTAACCCTGCGCACGCCTATGGACCCCAACCTTTCTTTACATACATTTATCGAAAAAAAGACACATTTGCAAGATTTCATAGGCTATACGCACAAATCGCCCTTCCTGAAAAAGCATTGAGCAAACGACGTAAACGCAGCAATTCTGCTCAAGAACTTGATAAAGAACTGGCAAAGGTAGGAAGTTAGAGCTGCACCAACAGTGTCGATCATATTACCTTTGCGCATCAAATATAATTTTTTTCAAGCTTTCGGCCCTTCTTGTTCTTTTTTCTTTCTAACACCTAACACGAGCAAAGCGTTCCGTTTTCAATAACCAGTACAGGCGGAGACCACCTTAAACTAATGACTGTTGCAGGAATAAAATAAAATTTCATATTTTATGGCTGCGCCGTGAGTTAGTTGCGTTTCCACTGAAACTATAACCAAATCTGAGAAACTGGTATGTCTGCTGTTGGCTACGAAAATCGCTGGGCAGAAGTTAAAACTAACGTTTCCACCGACGCTCTCAATCGGCGCACCAAATCAGTGAAAGTTTGCAGCACATATATCTGGAAGTTCATAGCAGAGTACGCCGTAAGCGTATTCGCAGTTGAACGAAACGCGAAAGCTGTTACGGCCGGTTTTCAGCGACTTCGCTCAGAATGTTAGTAACGGGAGACTCTCGGAGAAAATTAGGTTTTTGCTGGCGAACATATATTGGACGACCGAAGACGGTGCTTCAGAACCCTTCCTGTGGGTGCGGATAGCGGTCGTCTTCGATATGAAATCACGTAGATACGGCATCGAAGCGTTGAACAAGAACAGCAGGAAAGGTTCCAGCGGACATCTCGTTCACTACACCTGTGTCCGGTCGTATATGTGCTGGCAGCGAAACCGACTGTTATGAAAAGATGGCCGACTTTGACTTAAGCTGGTGCCCACCGTACCTACTGTAGTTTCGCAATCGGCAATAATAAAAAGGCTTAAGCGTGACTGCTTGTTCAGCGGTTCCTTGTAGAAAATTTGGGTTTGTAGCATTCTCGGGTCCCTTGTAACGGCTTTCTTTTATGCAGAAAGATCGGGACAGAGAAAAGCCGAATTATATAGAGGAAACTACGGGATATGCCGGGGAAATTGTGATCCAGGCAGCCGTGGTTGTAGTGACTTACGTGAACGCTATGGCCTAGAATCGACATATCATATGAGGTCCAACTTCATTTGGAAATTTTCATTTTACGTGTGTGTAAGGAGAGATGCAGAAGAAGTATGACACTGAGATCTCACTGATACCCACAGCGCGCCGGACACAATAACAGAATTGTTCAAGTGGGTATTATTTGAGCCTATACCTACAATTTCAGCGTATATTTCGGCAGTTACACTATACGTAAGTAGGTTCATGAACAACATCTGCTTACCAGCTGTACGGCTGATTCGCTAGTTGTTATTAACACACAGAATGAGCTACTTCTTTACAGAATAGGGTGCAAGACGATAGTGTCTCTATCCTATGTAGGTATTTTTTTATCTTTACTGCATGTCAGGCTCTGAGGGTGTGCAGCTGCAACAAGTATTTTCCACTATACCTGATATGATCCTAAGAACAAGAAAACAATTAAAGTAAGAACAATACAACGAAATCAGCTGGTGAATATGTACTGTAACGGCTGGCAGGGGCCGTATACTCCTACGTATGTTGTATGAAACCACTCTCTGAAGAACACAAAGTGGTACACCTCAAGTTTTTCGTTTAGTATAGAAGCATGATATGACAGCATATCATAAATATCAGAGAGCCTATCATGAATTTCACAGACGTCGGGGAGACACGCAAAGTGTTTCACCTACCCAAAATCATGTTGCCTGACCCTCGCTGACCTAAGTTGACCCTTGAGTGACCCTTTGCATAAACAGGAACCAATGCAGCCACAGTGGTGGTGAATGGAGTATCCGGCGGGCAAAGTGAATTTATTAAATCAACTGATTTAGAATATGTATTATGTTCTACTCTTTTCCGTACTGTTCTAACAGGTATGCTGTGGAATGCTGTGGAACGCTATTCCATTCGCTCGAAGCTGAAGATACAGAGAGGCAAGAACTGGAGTCTGGCTTGTGCTGGCAACCAAGATCTAGAAACTGCGCTGCGGACATCGTCCCCTTCAAAGGTTTCGACGAAGAAGGTAAATAATTCATCGCACTTGTCACACTTTGTGATTCACTTATTCACCGCATTTCATTGAAGATACGCTCTGTGCCGTGAAAACACATGGGCAGGCAGAAGTAATAAACTCAGAGCGAGAAAAATGCTAGCGCTTTGGACACGGAAACGCTGTGAATTCGGCATAGTTTTATCGTGAACCGAAACAAGCAAACCACGAAAAGGACTCGCTAGACAATATGAAAAAAAGAGGTATTTTGATTTCCTCTGCTTATAAGACAGTGACTTAGACATCAAACCGCGGGAGATTTCACCTGGCGATTTCGACGGCTTTTTCGTCGTATTGTTTTCGAGCTCCTTCAACGCGTAGTTTTATTTTATACAGCTGTGATTTCTTGTTAGCGAGTCGTGTCATTTTGTTTTGTCTAGTAACCTAACTTTGAAGAACAGAGACAGGAAATCTCCGCGTGGTTTGGTTCGGTACGCAGTGCAAGCTGTCATTCGTGTACTTAATGTGACGTGTGCGGTTGAATGTATAGCGCTGTTTACGGTGCATTTTCGCTTGGGTGTTTTGTACAGTTTAACTCCACTCCATATTTAATGCAACATGTCATTCTCCAAGGCTAACCACACGTTATTTTATTAAAAATCGCACACTCTGTATTGATTCAAGAAATGCTGACAATTCTTTTTTCTTTCACTTTTAGACGTATCTGGCCTTTAGTATTGATGAACGCGTCAATGCTGTCTGCCTAGGAATTAACGCGCTACCATAGTGCGGCTGACGTACCGTTTGACGTGACGTAACGTACCATAGTGCATTGTATAAACCAACTACGTACCGTAGTTGGTTTATACTGGCTAGCGCACGGAAAAGGGGCGGTCAAGAAAAACTGTACAGACGCTGTCCACTCTTCACACCTATCCCAATTCGTTCTAATGAGTCGCCGATTATTTTTGTTGTTGTTATTATCGCCGTTATTATCCACTATTTTTGTTGGCATTAAGGCTATTACTGTTGTTGTATCACTTGTTTATATTTCGGAAACTCTGTGACCACCAGCATGACTAAACTTGCAGCAGGACACCCAGCTTGCCGAGCTAAAGCTATGTATATGTATATGTTTACATGTATATGGAGCTAAACGCTTCCATATACATGTAAACAAATGTTTCAGACATAAGACACACATGTGAATCATATATAAATAAAGTTCTGAACGAGGTGCCTTAGCTTATGCATTCAAAGATGCGAATAAATTTTAGTCGTATCTACGATACGAATGTCATATGTCATGTCGCATACGTCACAATATGTCACGTCCACCTGTGTTATATGGCCAGTGAAGTAGAATTCATTCGCTTAATTCTGTAGCTATACCCTGCTTCCTTTTTTTCCCTTCTACGCATTGTTTGCATGCCATTAGAGTACGTACCAACATATAATATTGTTGCATTGGTTTATTAATAGCAACCAGTAAGAATTTTCTTCTCATTTCCTTGTTCACGTAACATGCATCAGAAATGGCATATGTGCATGCTGTAAGAAATATGTGTACAACTAAAAATACAATAACACATTTCGCAAGTAAAAAGAAAAGAAAATGACCCTTGCAGTCAGAGCGCGATATTTAAGGGACAATTTCGAATTGCCTAATTGGTAATTATCTGCCGAGCGACCTCATGGCGAACTTTTATATGCCCCGGCTGTTGACCCGAAAGTCGTGGCTTTGATCTCTGCCGCGGCAGTCGCATTTCGATGGAGGCGAAATGCGATAGGCCCGTGTTCTGTGCGATGTGAGTCCACATTAAACAAAAACCAGATAGTCGAAAGTTCTATTGCCCTCCACTATGGCATGCCTAATAATCATAACGTGGCTTTATAACGTAAAATCATGGATATTATTATTATTATTATTATTATTATTATTATTATTATTATTATTATTATTATTATTATTATTATTATTATTATTATTATTATATCAGTACATTTCACTTGCGTGAACTTTCGCGCTATGTGACCCCTCCTGTTGCGCCAACATTTCTTACTGCGGCACTGAAATTGAGTGTGGAAATGTTAGTTTATGTGGTTCTCTAGTTGTCTGATTACTGACATCATTAAGATGGCGTCTATCATGCGAGGGAGAAAGCCGGTGGCACAAATATTCACCAACCTCTCCTCGAATACATTTATTGAAAAAAAAATATAGAAATAGACGAGGTTTTATTTTTGGTGAATTTTGGAAAACTCATTTTTCTCACTCTTAATATCCGGTGTGAAGCGTCGATATCGCCTAAACCTCAACTCTAAGTGCTGGGTCGACCGTTTTCCTCTCCGCATTTCTCGCCCCTGTGCAGGCTATTGCTTTTTTCGGACCGCAAACCTAAGTGTGACAAATGATTTTATCTTGCTAGCTGCGCAAAGTTCCTGTTGAGAGCCAAGCTTAAAAAAATATATTTCCAGCGGCAGAGAGAGACAGAATGCAAGGAAGTTTCCTCCTTGCAGTAATTTGTCGACCTCCATATGTCTCCCGCCCAGAATTTCATGAACGAGCCACAGCGATGGCATAGAAAGGAATGCTGGGAATTTCGGGCTTGTCATGAATGAAGAGTGGGACATTGAAGGATAAGAAAGAGCACGATTGTTTCGTACACAAGTTATCAGAATGTATCAATTAGTCCGTAGATTCACGAGGCTACACGAAACGGAGCCTGCGTGTTTTGCCTGACTGTTAAAGAAGTGAACACTTGGAAGTTACAAAAATAAAGATGTAAACCCTTAGATATCACACGCACTGATTAACTTTGTGAAGGTGGTCAATATAAACATCATGCATATCACCCTATCTTCTCCATAACACCAGTCTCTTCGCGAGGTATGACGGCTATTAGGACGGTTCCTAAGAAATCTTAGATCAAATTAGAAAGTGGTGCGTACATCATGAACTGCCTGAAATGATGAAAACTAGTTCTATAAAAATTGTTATATATATATATATATATATATATATATATATATATATATATATATATATATATATATATATATATATATATATATATATATATATATATATATATATATATGTCGTATGTGCGTGCATGCGAGCGCGTGTGAGTACCGTTGCAAGGAACCCGAGAAGCCGCATACGGAAAATCGTTGATATGTTCTTTGTGGCTCGGGGCAAGTTGAAATTGTAATTAGCTCAGCGCGTGGGCAGCCCTTATCCCTGCAACATCTTCCGATAAAAGTATGAAAAAATACAATCTACGAAAACCCATCAACAATAGCTTTTTAAGCTTCGAATCTCATATTACGGAGCAATGCCCTTTCCAAGAGAGCTAATCTTTCTGTTGCCTAGGCCTCGAGTGTGAGCGTATAAGAACAATCAAAGTCCTGTACGTATATTGTAATCAAAAAAGATAACAAGAAAAAATCTAAAAGCAACATCGCGGACGTTGAAAATCCCAGGCGATCCAGCAGGAAAAAGCAACTATCGCCTTGGATCGAAACCGGCTGGTAATCCCATGCCAAGGTTTCGCTGGAAGGATTACTTACATCCCTCAGAGAATTCAGCAAAACTGCGTGCCGCATGTTCATCGCTCACTTAATTTTCTCCCAAGCATTAAACCGACCCCTGGTCCACCAAGCCTTCTAATCTTTATTGTTGCGTAATCTTTAGGAACACGGCATACATGCAGATTGTCTGAAAGTTCCCGCTTTGTGCTTCCGCCCCTGTTTTTTGACGCAACTAGAATATTGCAATTGTGGTGCGTAGCTCGCGATGTTCCTGCACAAGACTTCGAGAGTAACTCTACAGGGTTGATAAAAATGTTCCTGGACCCTATAATGTAAAGGAGTCGCATTTATCTTGCTTACATGCAATTTTACTCCCTGTTCTGCAGCTTTTCGGAAGATATTAAAAGTAAGTTAAGCAGCGTTAAATTTCGCGTGCTGATAGTGTAACTTATTGCATTCTGTTTAGCTAACTCATACTTTCACTAAGCTCTTGAAGCCAAAGAAAGAAATCAGAAGCGACGCAGTTGTGGAAAGCGATATATACACATATTATATCGAATGAGCACTTAAACATACAATGAGATATTCAGGTATTAGCTAGTTTGACGACGAATTTTTAGAATTCATCAAGTACGGGTGAAGTCACAGGGATTTGCTGCAAGCTTCAAGCGCTTTTTCTCTCCTTTCTTACGAGCGAGCGCGCTGAAAGCTACGCAGAAGGGGTACGAAACGAATTGGGGGACCCTTAAGCTTCGCCTTTAAGAGTTGAACGCGATAGCGATATCCTGTCCCTAGTGCATACTTCCATCACTGAGTGCATACTATGTAATGGGTAGCATGCTTTAAACCACGGGCAATTATGCGCGTGAAATGTTTTCGAACTTGCTATGCACCCACTACGTGGTCTTAAGGGAATACGCGCAGTAACGTGTGTGCCTTTTGTAAAGGGTGGTCGCCTGTAAACCACGATGTCGTTTTGATATTCACATGTTCTGACGCCCGATGGCAATGTACGCTTGTACCACGCAATATTACTGCGATATTACATGTTGTATTGTGACGCCTGTATACAGGACGCGTGTGTTTGTAAAGCATGAAAGTTATTTTCACTGTATTTCCAAGCAGATGAAGTTATTTTCACAGTATTTCCAACCAGACGCGCGGCTGTGCGGTAGGACACCTGCTTGCCACGCAGACGGCCTGGGTTCGATCCTCACTCGGGCTCGGAAACTTTGTTATTGATTTTATTTGCATCTTTCTCGATTTTTTCGGTCAAGGACAAGATGATTTTTCGCTCACAACCAACGACGCCGACGCCGGAATTTCTGCGAAACGAGCTCTTTAACGCTATCGCGTTAAAAGGGGGCAAGAAGCTAAGCGCGTTCATCTGCGTGCGTCATGACCTTGAGCATCCATCTTTTCTTGTTTTATTTCTTCGAACGCGTGGCTTACTTTCAACGTGATCACTAATCACGAGCGAGGGAGCGGACACGCGGCGGCCGTGGTAACCATGCAGCTCACGACGCTCAAGTCAGCCAATGGCCGTGGACTTTGGGTATTTATGGCGCCGTTATTTATCGAGAGAACAGGGAGTGATTTGTAGCTGACTCTTTGAGAATTATTTGTAAATTTCAGTCTGCCTGCTGTGCTATAATGTTTGGCTCACCGTGCTCTCAGGAGCCTCGGCTACCAATCGGCAGCGTTTGCTGACCATGTTTACAGAGCGCGGCAAGGGTTCCTTAAAGACGCTGCATAACACCTTCTGTTTCTCTAGGGCGATGATCGTCTTACGTCGTGGGAAGAAGGGACATTTCTGTTGTCGAGGCTGCTTAGTAATTTTGCTCATTTAATATGTAGATGATGTGAGTTAAGAACAAACTGTGAACGATTTATGGCAGACTGCATGGGGAGAGCGGTTAGCTGTTCACCTCGTAAGAATTCAATGCTGAACCGGAAACACTAGCGTCGATGGAGCCGAATCTCCAAAGCGGACGCTAGCTACATGTCAAAATAAGCAACCGTCAAGACTGCTCTACTCCCGCAGAGGGTGTAGAATGAATTACATTGCGATTAATGGAATTTTCAAATCGGCAGTAAAACTGTGATAGAACACTTCGTCTACAGCGCGAAATCTTTTTAAACTAATGCTTGTGATACGAGCTTTCGATGTAAGGAAGAAAGAAAATGTTTATTTTTGTGCGAGCGAAAACTTGAGAGTCGAGAAATGCGGCAGTTGAATGCGTGACATCATCTGCACATGTATGCATGCGTTGTACCCACGGTGCAAACGCAATGTGAAAAAGAGAGCGCTTTTAAGTGCCGAGCACTTTAGGGGGCCGGGCTGCCGTATGCCGTTGTATGCTCAGTGTTGGCGGTAACGCGTTACAAGTAACGCCGTTACCCGTGACGCGTTAGATTTTTCGGTAACTGAGTCACGCACTCGTTACAATTTCGGTACTTAAGTACGTTACCATTTTTCGGTAATGTGCGGGGTCACGTTACTCAATGCTTTTTCATCTTGTAAGTGCCATTTTCCCAGAGCTCGCTCCGACGAATTCTTTTGTCGCAGCGTCGGACTGCATGTCGGCCTGCCAGGCATGGACAAAGAAAGCGCGGGCGGATTCATTTTTGTTTGTGGAAATTGCGGGTAGAAATTTCTTAAGACGGGCCGACTACCTGTGGGGAGGGGTTGAGCCATCGTCCACATAAAGCTTGAAGAAAGCCGCGGAATCCGCGATGAGAAACTGTGCGGACATCCTTTCCGTGGAAGTGGATAGTAGCAGGTGGTAGCAAGGATTGCTGGCACCCAAAAGACAGGCTGTCAGAATGGAAAGCGCATGGGCTGGTTTACTCAGTACCACATGCCGATTATCACGCTACGTTCGTGGGGGAAGCAAAGAACTTCCCTGAGAACCTGCGGCAACATAAAAACGACGTCCGCAAGTTCCAGTGACAGTAGTACACTCGCTGAGCACAGTGTGCGTAACGACCACCGCATCGAATTTGACAAGTCCCGCGTTGTCGATTTAGAGGTCGACTTAGAGGCCCTTTGTTGCATTGGCAAAAACATACGCATATAAACAGCGCTTACTTTAGGTTTTCTGTAATTTTGCATTAAAAAAAAAAAGCCGAGAAAAAAATCTTGTTGAAGTCAAACCTTTTCTTTCATTAGATACAGAATGCCCACTACAGCGTACAACATGAACAAGAGCTTCGATTCGTGAACGTTGGAAAAGTTGTTTTCAGCCGTCGAGCTGTCTTGCTCGAACAAATGAACACAAAAAATCAGCGGCGGTACTACCAGGAGAGTAACGAGAAATTTTTTCTTGAGTGTAGGGGTGGGGGCTAAGGGGGGGGGGGGGGGGGTCAACTATCAGCGATGTTACTCCATCTGTCTACCTTTACTTCATCACTGCTGCCACATTCGCTCTCAAGGTGGTCGTCATCACTGCCAGATGGCACGTCTTCGTCGAGCAATGCATTCAATTGGTCCTCCGACACACGGAACGTCAAGCAATTCGTCGATTTCAGAACCAGACAATGGTTGCTTTCGAGTAGCTCGCGGCGTCCTTAGCAAGAAGAAAAACAGTAATAAGGCATTACTAAAAGAATGGTAACATCGCTAATCACGAATATGAAGCTACACAAAGCGAGAGCCACATAACATACAAAACCCGCACATGAGCGGGATATGTTCCCACCATGCATGGTGTCCACTACAGTGGGGATATTGCAAAACTTGTTCTGAAAAAAATATCTTCACTTCACTAAGCCGCAATATTTACAGCTCGTTACTACGAAGGCTTCTTCTATCGCGTGCATTCAATAAAACATACCTAAATCACGATTTCATCTGTGTTATAAGAAAAAAAAGTGAAGAAGAACTTGACTTACACGTCAAAGTAGGAGTTTGCCATCTTGAACCAAGAGTGCAGGAAAAAGCGTGGGAACGTGGCGCCATCTAGTGCGGCGAATGAAAACCCTTTTGTCCACTTTAGTTACCAATACGCACATGCGCGTCTCGAAGGTACCACAGCTGCTCCTTAAAATTCCAGAAAGTTATCCACTGTAGTAGACAGCATGCAAAAAAGAGTTACTACATACATACAAATAACTTTATAAGCGGCTTTTTGTGGAATCCTGGCTCATCCAGAAGACAGCCGGTAACTTCAACCGGTCTGAAGGTGTGCTGCCAATCGACAGTCTGCCTCAACGGAATTCTGCACATGATGGAGAATATGCGTGCCCCCCAGGGAGTGAAGAAAACCCTTAAAAAGAATCTGAGTGGGACACGAAACGTCGAATTTTTTTTTTTTGCATCGCAATAAAACAAAAGTTTTTTTTTACTCGTTCACCTTGACTGGCGTTCCTTCTGTTTCAACTAAAGCCCATTGAAACCGCTGTACACGAACACTTCGGCGAACCACGGTTACATGTAGCTACACGGCAGACCTAACTGCGGTTAGTCTCCTTCTAACCGGGGTTATCGCAGGCGGGTGATTCCGCGAGAGATCGACAAACATCCGAAAATGGATACCTCAGATTTCACTGAGTATTTTGTATTTTATACACATACCACCCGGCAGCCCGAAAAAGAACTTACTTTTTTTTTAACTGCATCATTTACGAGGCAAAAAATATTGAACATAATCAACACGGAGGGACCAATTTTATTACCTGTCGTTCTCGTAAGTTCATGACGATGTAACACACAAATATTACCGTTACAAAGAAGACATTTTGTGTATCAAATGTATGCGCAACAAAGAGTAAAGTAACCTTGTCTATAACATGTAGAGCGAAATAAACTATTTTTGGAAAATGTCTAAATATGCGACATTTTATGATAGTTTCTACATAATATTCGCTACAAAGTTGATGAGACTTATCCACTTTGCCTTGAAAAACTAATTTTGCTTCTTTCTGCCCGCAACGGCACCTACGTTTTTCGTTATTGAACTCCTGAGCGAGCGAGGCTGATCTTGGATCACCCTTATATAAACGGTCGCTAATTTTTGCGGTAATTATACAGGTTAGAGTGAACAAAAAGTATTTATGTACAGATATTTTTTTTTCCGTGACACGGCCATTAAAGCATTTCTTTGCTACTGCAAAAATTTGCGCATCTAGTTTCCCAGTACAAGCACGCTGTCAGAATGGGCCTTTATCACGTAGGTAGTCTGCGCGGGCGCACGTTTTTTTTGGGCCAAGACGGTGCGGACCAAGCGACATCTGGAGTCACAAACATTTAAATGCCCCCCACCCCCCCCGCCCCTCCCCCCCCCCCTCCCCCCCCCCCAAAAAAATAAAAAATAAAAAAGGCGCCAACGCAGGCCTCCGCGGTTGCCTACTGTCGCGCGGCGGGCAATTTCGGAGGCCAAGGGCCACCAGTTTCGATTTCCACGATCACCCCTGGAGGTGCTGTTCGCACCCGGAAAAGGTCGATTACGGTAAATTTCTTGAGAGTTCAGTGATGATTTTCTTGCGGATAGCGTGGATGATTGAATCTCATATTGTGTATAATATCACATTGAGAACATGGCTCCACCATCTGCCACAGAGTCAGAAGCCATCACATGTAACTCTACAGGCAACTTTAAGCCACTAAAACATTGCTAAGGTCTGGTACATTTGTACAAATAATTCTCGTCAAATGAGCATTTTGGGTATAATCCTTGTTTGGGTTAGAAGTTTTATGTGAAACATAAATTTGAGATTTAAAAAAATATTATTGTGGGTTTCTATAGCACAGACATATTGCTTAAAATTTATGATTGCGGAGCAACGGCATATGTAACATCCGTTACTTTTT
This sequence comes from Rhipicephalus appendiculatus, assembly GCA_030522465.1. NCBI lineage: Eukaryota > Metazoa > Arthropoda > Arachnida > Ixodida > Ixodidae > Rhipicephalus > Rhipicephalus appendiculatus. The sequence continues at coordinate 3,669,088 of JALIZH010033007.1, read as the reverse complement.
TATCGGTAACGGTGACGAGTTACTTTTAGTGCAATAGCATTTATATGAACACTCTCGGCTGATTTTTGCCGCTGCCGTCGCCGTCATACCCAGGATATCTATATGCATGTATATATACATAAAAGCCAGAAAGAAAAATGAACGAAATTCCTCAGCACGCCACCGTGATTCGAACCTGTGACCTCGCTCCACAGCGACAAGCGTTAGACAACTAGGCCACGCTTTTTTTTCTTTATTGACAAGTAGGCCACGCGCCATTCGTTCTTCGGAATGCTAACGGCGAGCTATATATATACATCATTTACCGCTGGTGGTACGCAGAGCTCGGAGGTGCTTTAGCGTGTGCAGTATCATCCGCGAGATTGCCCAAAGGGCGCGCTTCACGGTGCAGTTCACGGTGCAGCAGCTTCTCATTGTTATAACCGATGTATTGTTAAAACCAGTATCGTTATAAGTGGTTCCGACTGTATAAACATTTTAAAATGCTTTAGCCTTCATTACATTACAATCAGTCAGCGTAGCATGAACGTAATGCGCATAACAACGCGTGTCCTAGCTCGATGACTCATCCATACGCACGCTGCTCTGACTTTATGACAGTACTAATTTACGTTCCTTGAAGCAAGCCTTTGGCTAAGAGTGTAACATACACACACAAAAAAAAACAAAAAAACAAAGCAACAACTCGAAATGCATGCACCATGAATGCTTACGGCAGAAAAAATGGAGCACTCGAAATGCGCTGGCTTTTACTTAAAGCCCGAGGCATCATTCTTTCTGCGTTAACGATCATCCCGTTGGCTCATGAATATTAATTCTCTCTGTGTCTACACACAGACGGAGCCTATTGCCCCTAAAGCACAACTTATTTTTTTGTTCCTCAACGAGACGTGAAGATGTGAACTGAAACAGGAATGGACGCAGAAAGAATCACATGCATCCCTAAGTTCAATTAGCACTTTAATTAAATTTACGTTGTTCTCGCTGCCTAACTTCCTACTCACCACAAACTATCGCTCCTTTACTGCTAACCAGTGTCCTGCTTAAACTAAGGAGTTACAAATGTTCATGGGCTCTCCTAGCGCTGTTTGTATATGCCGGCAGTTATAAGGAGAGTTCAACAAAGAAGAATTTTTTCTTCTCTTGGTTACGTGCAGTCTCGCACAATGGGATAACTAGGAGTGCGTCAGTTTTCTGAGCTAATTGCGTTTACCGAAAAGGCCATTTGCTCGTCAGCTGTTCTTTTTATGCAGTGATATACTAAACCCAAGAAACAAAACATTAGCTCAACTTGCCAAGCGCACTTATCTGTTACGAACACATTGATTCCCTTGCAGAACCTAATTAGATGTATATTATTTCCGTGCCCTTCAGAACATCGAACATGCCGTAAAGAGTCCCCCCCCCCCACCCCCCACCTCGCTTTTTGTCTGCTGTGATTCTTTAGCAAAGCAACAAAAAATTTAGACGAGGCAGCGCACCGTAAAAGTGGACACATTTGCCTGCATAAAAAGAGGCCGGTACATCTATTCAATAAAAAAAATTAATAGTGACAGGACTATAAGGTTCAGCAAACAACTGGGAAACTAAAGACAGCCGTAATTAGGCATTGCCTAAGAACTTGTTTCTAAGAAGAATTAGTTCTTAAGGAGAAGAATTAGAGTGGGAAAACATAGGCTTCGGGGCGCGAGTCTACGGAGGCAGAAGCTTAATCTTTTGTCATCCCTTAATCTCATTGTTACTGCCAGTGTGCATTTGGTCGGAAGGGCAAACAATGGCGAGGGCCCCAGCACTTAACCCCCCCATGAGGCTGCTCTCAGGGGATGTGGCTCGGGCTGTAAGCCTGTGTACCACAAGGGCTTCGTAACTCTCATTAGTGCAGCCGAGATGAAAAAAAAAGAAAAAAAAAAAGAACTGGCGCACAGAACAAACGCAAGTAAAAAAGAAGTGATGACAGCTTCTCTAGCCTGGGGCAATCTTACGACCAAATCTTCACGACCTTACTAGTCAAGAAAAGAAAGCTTCGCTTCCGAATTCACATGATGTGTGAGCCCAACACACTTGTTTCCCTGATCACCTTCATTACTAAAGCATTTACTTACATATTCTAAAAATTCGCGTCTCCGCGTTATATTCATTTTATTTCTCATAAAATCTGTCCGTGGGCATAATATGACAGAACCGTCTGAGAATCAGAAATTGTCGTTTTCGCTATTGCATTGGAGAGGTAGCCAACATACAACAGTTTATTTTCAATTCGAAAAAAATGGTGAAGTTACCACGGATCACCAAACGTAACAAAGGTCATATGGTCTCTTATCTAGATGACTCGAAGGCGAAAGCCAGCTTGTTTTTTTTTTTAATCTCAGTATATTGTATTGATTCTTCTCCCCCCTACCCCTAAAAGCTTTCCTGCGCAACGTGCTTTTGCACAGCCTTCCAGATCGGAGGCACTGGAAGGCTTTCTGTACCTCAGACGGTTTTGTAGAGCCTCCGTGATCGGCCAATCTTTTGATCAAGTAACATCATGATGACGCCATGAAGAAGCCACCAAACATCTCAATCTGTGACTTCATGATGAATTCATAGAGTGACATTACGTGACGATGATTTTTTTTTTTGCATCACTCGCGTTGACGCGGGCGGTCCAATTTGGAGTTTAGCAAGGCAGCTAAGCCTTTCTTACACCTTAATAATTATTCGGCAACAACTAGGTAAGGTATGGAACGAACGTCTCGATGGACGCCACCATTACGACGTTAAAGATATAACATCCAGCAAGAAAATTACACCATCTCTCACTAAATGGGAACCATGTGTAGATGTGAAGCAGCGGGCCCTAACGCTTACACTGGCGGGGCGTTGACGCTGGCGCTCATCGCAGCGTTGCGCAGGAGAGAAAACTGGGGAGGCGCAAAGCACGCAGTGATGGAGCGGTGTTTCCTACTGGAACATGTCAATCGCTGCTAATGGGCAATGAGAGACAGATGACTCCGACTGGACACAGAGACCCGCAGTCCACTTTTAGTTAACGCGCACACTGCGAATTTTTATTGTTCAACAACGCACAGGAGAAATCTCCCACCGGCACCACCTTGCAGGTCGAAATCCATTGCCATTATACGGAGTGGCCAGTGAACGGTTGTGCAGCGCGAGCAGTCGGTTTTTTCAACCAAGAAACTCGCTAGCAGACGCTGTCGGCGTCGCGAGGTGAGAGAGGGGGGGGAGCGTAGGAGAGGAGAGAGAGGAGGGGACGCGCATGCGCAGTGGGAGTGTGGATGCCGAAGGCAGGGATGCCTAGAGGGGAGAGCGTAGGAGGGGAGAGAGGAGGGGAGGCGCATGCGCAGTGAGGGTGTGGTTGCCGCGGGGAGGGATGCCTAGAGGAGAGAGAGGGGGAAAGGAGGTTTTTATTTTTTTTTTGAAAGGGTTTGCGCATGCGCAGTAAGGGATGTCACGCCGCACACCGGATTAAGCTCCGCCATAAGATGCTTCACATCTAAAAGCAGCACCACAAGTTGCAGGAAGGAGCGGCGTAGCGGAAGGTGACCAATAAGTGGCGGAGCTCCTGCGTCTTGTTCTCTCATAATACAAAAGCTCTATAGAAAACGCACTGCGATAGCAAACAAGCTCGAGCCTTTTGTTTCGTCCGCGGTCTACCGAACCGGAAGCAGCTCTACCTTTCCTCTCCTTTGATCTCATATATGAAGCAGCGTTTTCCGGCTCGAAGCACATTTTACACACTTGAAGCGTCGAGCCACGAAAGCGTTGAGCCATCGTTGCCATCAGCGCACGCTCGAAGTACCGCAGCGTGCCACGCTGCACATGTATCCAGCTTCGATAATTCCGTGCAGCATTCCCAAGCCCTGAACTATGACTGATTCCCTGACAGGAGCATAATTGTGAGCTATATATAATATATGGTCTCGTCTTGTAAGTATCGTGACTTCGTTACATTAGGGCTTTGGTATCACATTTCAAGAATCTACACGATTGATTAGCCGTGCGAGAGAGCAGCACTGACAACGTCACTATCGGGAATCTAGTTACACGGCTACAAGAAACAGTACATCGGTTGTCAGCATTTAGTTAAGCGTCGCTGCCGTGCCGCAAGGAGGGTGGGAGCACAGTGGACGCGGAAGCTGTCATCGCCGGTAGAAGTGCAAACAGAAAATCCCAGGATCTTCTGTCGCTTTGTAAAAAGCAATGTGCTTCCCTTACGTATGAGAGCACCAAGAGGTCTCATTGGATCAACTGAAGCGAGACCGAGGTGTTGAGGTATTAGGGCCCGAGCGATACGCCGACACTTATCTGGTGAATGCAAGTCAACTCGGGCTACGCATTCGTGTTGGCAGGTTTAATTGGATTAGCACTGCGTTGAAAACTTGACGATGGATGCTTACAGCGCAGGTATTCTCATTAGGGGGGAGGGGGGAGCGTGTCAATGTATCCCTGCAGGAAAACCCCCCCTCCCCGCATTCTCTCCCGTCCCCGTTTCCTCGAGTGCGAAAGAATATGGCTTCCCACAACGTGCTTATCACAATGGCCTGCCTTTTTGTGACATTTGGTCACATTTGGTCACACTGGAAAAAAGTAAAGATCGTGGGAACTAAACAGTTCTTGCAATGCGACATCAGGAGTCTTGGGCCGCCATTATCGTCAAGTACTTGCGTGGTCATAACCCTGCACTAGAAACAATCACGGGTAGGGTAAAGTCCAAGTGGATAAAATCATAGGGCAGAGTTTGAGCCCTCCTTAGATAACCGTTTTTAAAGGTTTTCAAATAGCGTACGATGCGCAATACCGAACAACAACACTCATCGCTAACATCTCACTAAATTTCAGAGTTTGCTCGCATACTCACCACTTTCAATGAAAGCGAGCGAACACCTCCGCGCCAAACTTTGAATTAATGGAACCCTCCCGGCAACGGGCCTGCTTATCTCACATGCACACAAGCTCTGGCGCCAAGAAACGGCAAGCTACCCCCATAACGACGTCGCTTCAAAAGCGGAACAGGTCGTTCAGTCCCGAAAACGTTAATCCAGATCAATGTTGCCCGTAAGGCACTCTCTAAATGCGTCGACTCACGTAGCTCTTACAGCATCGACCAGTACGCTTCAAAACTGGTTTCCACTTTTGATTTTTTTAAAATGTCTTGTTCCGTGAATGGGGACTCAAATCGGGGCAGATCTATACTTTAAATTAATGATAGGGCTTCCTGCAGAAGCGTTTGTTACTTTTTTAGGAGCGAAGCTCTTAAGGGTGTGGGTCTGTCCCTCCTCTGTAGCAGTGATAGTAGTAGTAGGTCGGTAGATAGCCACGTATAGTGGAATGTACCCACTCCACGTGATAAAGATGACGATGATGCAGTATAGTGGAATGTACCCACTACACGTGATAACGATGAAGTATGAGCGCGTTCCAGTATAGTGGAATGTACCCACTACACGTGATAACGATGACGATGACGCTGATGAGCATGAAGTATGAGCGCGTTCCAGATCACACATTCTCCTTCTGCCATGGATGAAAACGTTCGAGCTTCGCCAACTCATCATCATTCACTTCGTGGATATGGCGTGATTTTTTTAGCCTATTTTCGCGAGTCGGTCTTGTGTTTCCTGCGTATTCTCTGTTATAATTGGTTTTATCCACCGACGCTAGTCTTACTGGCTACTCAACAAGAGAAAATAAAAAGAAACGAGTTTCATCAAGAAAAAACAGATCCATATTTATGTGGGCGTTGCAATCTCCCGCTGTGGCTTTTGCAGCTGTCTATTACAGCCAATTTGGCGAGGCTAACTTTATGAAATACTGTATTCGTAATTGAAATATTACACGTAAAAAAACAAAAAAACAAAAAAAAAGGTCCTCGGCTATCGGCTCATCTAAACACCGGGATGACCTAGTAATACATTATTCTGTAACGTTTTTTTTTTTTTAGCTATTTAACTGTCAGTGACCGCGCTTGAATTAATCATGATTTTTGCTTCCCAAAACAAATTAGACGGGAAGATTTAGGGAAGCCGTGGTTAAGCACTCTGTCTTTTATTTTGACGTCTTGGGATTCATTAACCTTCACATGCAATCACGACGAATATACGCTTTTTGTACTCCGTTTTCGCAAAACCGCTGTTGCCACAGGCGCCCATCCAACTCGCCACCTCATTTGCAGCTGGGCTGCGTCGTGCGCATTAAGTCCCAGCAATGTGCACTTCAGAATACCTCGGAGCCCAACAGGATCAATCGCCTTGATGCCAACTTCTCTATTTTTCTTAGCCTAATGAATCGGTGAATGAATCGTGTTTCCCTGATATGCACACATAAAACAAATGTGCTCGTCTTGCAGGAGCGCGTCCGTACTACAAGAACGTTCTTGATGCCTTAAGCGTGCGCATAAAAATGATAGGAGATCCCCCCCCTACCCCCCCTATTCACGTATAGAGGATGCCAAGTCAGCACTGGGTGATTCCACGCCAAACGTCCCAGCCATTTTGGCGATCATCCCAAATGTACTCGAAAAAAATCGTGCTTATTTGCTTTATTGAAAGCAATGAATTGCTAGAATATTACTGAGAGAAAAAAAATTTTTTGGCCACGTGGGTGCCTTCTGAATTTCCCAGAATGTCGTCTGGGTGTTGTTTGTGAGAATATTTATACTAAGAGTATCGCTTGTTGTTTCTACACCAAATTTGCTTTACACATTAAGCAAAGGTGTTTGTGTAAGGAGCTTTAAGCCGAATAATATTAGTGCCAGTTTTCTGCCATGTAAGCCTCCAAGAATTTAGCCAAAATGTTCTATGTCTGTATTTTTTCCATTGCAATATTTTGCATTGCATGAATATCTGAGCAATGAATACTTAGTCCACAAAACATGTAGTTTGCGCAAAAAAATATTTTCAGACCCCTCAAGTTTCTAAACTTTACGGGAAAAAATCACGAATTTCAGAAAATCGTCATTTTTGTCCACATTGGGACGCAATTTGCACCACGTGGTGGTCCAATTAAAAATCAGCTTTATACCTCAATCAAAAGCAAATGAACAGTTCTTCTTATATGAAAAGTTTTATCATTACAATTTTTGTTTTAAGGAAGAAAATAATTTTTGAAGTTTCCCATTGACGGCTATATGCCCATTCGGTCATAGGACAGCCTCCTAGCTGGTTTCCCATTGACATCAATGGGAAACTTCAAAAATTATTTTCTTCCTTACAACAAAAATTGTAATGATAAAACTTGCCATATAAGAAGCACTGTTCATTTGCTTTCGATTGAGGTATAAAGCTGATTTTTAATTGGACCACCACGTGGTGCAAGTTGCCTCACAATGTGGACAAAAATGACGATTTTCTGAAATTCGTGATTTTTTTTCCCGTAAAGTTTAGAAACTTGAGGGGTCTGAAAATATTTTTTGCGCAAACTATATGTTCTGTGGACTAAGTATTCATTGCTCAAATATTCATGCAATGCAAAATGTTGCAATGGAAAAAAATGCAAACATAGAACATTTTGGCTAAATTCTTGGAGGCTTACATGGCAGAAAACTGGCACTAATATTATTCGGCTTAAAGCTCCTTACACAAACACCTTTGCTTAATGTGTAAAGCAAATTTGGTGTAGAAACAACAAATGATACTCTTAGTATAAATATTCTCACAAACAACACCCAGACGACATTCTGGGAAATTCAGAAGGCACCCACGTGGCCAAAAATTTTTTTTCTCACAGTAATATTCTAGCAATTCATTGCTTTCAATAAAGCAAATAAGCACGATTTTTTTCGAATACATTTGAGATGGTCGCCAAAATGGCTGGGACGTTTGGCGTGGAATGACCCCACTCAGTCATGCCTGTTCCGTCATTGTTGGCCGTGCAGCTTTTTTTTTTCTTTTACTATAATGGCAGCATGCAGAGGACCGTAATGCTGCACTCCAGGAATGGTTTACTACCAACTTTTACCACTTTAAATTGGGTGACCAATGGCATGCCGTTGTGAGCTGCACGTCTGTGCTTAAGTGCATCGATCACGAAGTTTGGTGTCTTCAGAACACGTCCGATAGGGGGGAGGGGGAGTAGGGCTGCTGCGGTGAAACACCCCTCCCCTCCCCGAATGAAGAACGCTGCACACGCCTACGCTTGATTCTGTAGTAACAATAAAAAAAGCGAACCAATGAAAACGCACCACAAGAAGTGGCACGTTACCTGCAAACCGTCAGAAATTCCGGATGCTGGCGGCGCAAGTTCGTTGATTCTTGCATTTGACGATACCTCCAGCCACAGTCGGTGCACCTTGGAAGAAGTCAATAGCAGTCAATAAAAAATTAAACAGTATTCATTGAACACATATGAACAGCGAGAATTCGTAGTGCGGTGTGTTTCCATTTTCTCGCACATAAGGCCACACTAGCTGTATGTAACTTTACCTATGAAAAGCGAGATGGGACCATTTAAAGCATCGACATTGTTGTATCTACTGATATAAATAATTGCGCTTTATGCATACAAATGTACAATAAGTGCTACAACATTTGCATCCATGTTGTTCACTAATAGGTATATGCGCTGGGATTTTTCATCAGTTTTGATTACAATATTGCCTTGCACTGCATTTTTACTGCCTGTTGCTGTGTTGCTTTCTCTCTTCATTAAAGTATCAATTGCCAGATCAGCCATTTCGAAATAAAGGTTTGCCAAAATGAAGCGGGGCGACCAAACAGAATCAATGTAAAGTTAATACATTCTTTATACATGCTTTCAGTCAGCCTTAGGAGAAGCTCGTTTGTGCGCACGTTAGTGCAGCGTTCGATGTGTAATTGATGGGTATCGACGTTGAAGCTATAATTCTAGCACTGGCGTTCAATATTCGAATGACGCAATTTTAAGAAATAAAGGAACGCATTAATCTTATGAAGGAAGAGGAAAGAAAGGAAGGCCTCAATTTTTCCACAATTACTCCGGCTTCCGGCAGTGTGATTAACTCGAAGAACAAGGAGGTTCAACGTGCCCCTAGAAAATCCTCTTGATCCCAGCTGTTAAGTCTTACGCTTGGATTACAATATCCATCTGTTCGGCAGCGATAGCGCGCCGTTCTGAAAATATGGGCATTAGCATATTGATCCCACTTAAGACGTTCATTTTTCGCTAATCTTTTAGATATTGGGCTCTTAGATATATTTAGATATTGTTAGATATTTACAGATTTTCTAACTCTTAGCTTCTGCTCTTCTTTTCTTTACTGAGTCCTCCATTTGTCATCCCCAGATTGCCAAGTTCATCCGCGTCGTAATAGCGACAACGATAGGCGGAACGTCGCCGAATATGATCGATGCCCTGGCTCCAGTCTTAAGCGTTTGAAAAATGAACTGCAGGAAGCCAATTTGCTGAGCTTTCACACTTTCGAGATGGTTCAGCATAGCCAGATAAGCTCGCTGGTACTCTACTCAGTTGCGAATTTTCATTTGGAACATATGGTTTTTTTTTTATTCTAGTAAGAGGCGTCTTTCGTATAATGCTAAGATTATTAGCTGATTACTCGCTTCTCACCTGTGCTTGTTCAACCACGCAATTTCTTCTTGCATCCCTAAGCCATCTCTGCCTGTCTTGGCTGTATTCGTGGTGTGTCTAACACACGTCGAAATTGTGATTACCCCAAAAAAGGGGTTTCATTTTGTCGAATCGGTCACAAACAAATGCATTTATTTTATTTAAGATTTTCCTGCGAAACGTGGTTTTGGCTTGCGCTGCACTTTCATTTTGTGACATCACAAAGCTTGTATTCATAACTTGTATTGCCTCTCACATACAAATTCTCTATGTCTGACTTTGCGAGCGGTAGTAGATTAGAAGCCAGCGTCAGGCTAAACATAGAATTCTGGCGACGTTAAGCGCATCGGGCATCGTCAAGGCGTGCCAGTTTTGAGGACAATCCTCGAAGATGAGATGCTGTGTAACGAAGAGTGTTGGTGCTGGGGCCGGCAACTAGATGAAGCATGAAAATGCTCATTCGTGAAAGAGTCGAGAAAATGCTCATTCGTGCAATAAAGAAAAATCTGGTTTCGTACCCCGGCTGACAGCTCATTTCCAGAAAGGAAACGCTTTCAGAAAATTGGTCTTCTACGTTTTCGTTTCTCATGTATTTAAGGCATGTATTGTGTCATCGAACTTCCTTCTGGGGTTTTAAAGAACAAAAGAAAAAAAAGCTCACATGGTCCCTCATGCATTCGCCTAATAGAACTCAACGTAGAAAGCCATATGGCGTGGATATTTTACCGTGTTCTTGAAATAGCGCGAACACCAATTATAAGACCGAAAGCCTTAGATGGCTCATCAAATGCGAAACTTCACCGTAGGCGTCGGCGTCAATACAAATGATTAAAAAAAAGTGAGTAAGTAAATAAAAGTTAAGGAAATGTCATGCGATACTCAGGCATAGGTCGGCAAAACACGCGGAGCCCACTTAGACTCACTCATGAAATATATTTTGCCCTTGGGACTCACTCGGACTCAGATTGATCAAACTTTTCCTCAACCGGACTCACTCGGGCTCAGACTCACGAAAATTTTTCCCAGCCGGATTCACTCAGACTCAGGCTCACGGCTATATCTGAGTCTGAATGAGCCTGAGTGAGCCGACCCATGAGTCCGTTAGCGTACAACTGGCTTATTCGAAATTGGTGTTAATGCTCTTTAACACCAATATCTCGCGTAATCCATGCTCTACTTGGCGCATTTTGATCTCATACCTTCAAACATGAGATATGAGCGGTTAAAAACAGTGAGCGCTTTTTTATTGAATGAGATGACCCATGAAATATTTTTATCAAAAATTCCCGAGGAAGAGTTTTCGGGGGGGCAAGGTCATGGCACCCCCTCTCCTCCGTAAATCACGCCTCTGATCAATAAATATTGAGCTGGCGTATGAACGCTGGTGCTTTGAAGTAAGCGTGAGTCGGCGTCAGTATGAACATGACCCTACGCAAGGCTGACAGTAATCGTGAAGTTGAGTAAATAGCACCATAGATCGGCCAAAAAGTGTAGAGCTCACTCAGACTCACTCAAGAAATAAATTTTAGGCTTATGGCTCACTCGGCCTCAGACTCACCAATATTTTCCTCAACCGGACTCACTCGGACACAAACTCACCAAAATATTACTCACCCGGACTCACTCAGACTCAGACTCACGGCTCGATCTTAGTCTGAGTGAGTCTGAGTGAGTCGACTCATGAGTGAGTTTGCCGACCTATGTACTCAGGTGAGTGTACCTGTGCAGTCGGTGTACCAAAAGCAACATGAGCTCAACGTAAATGACGCCATCAATGACATCACCCTGTGACGTGATCAGGACTTCACAGATCGACGCCATGATGTTCCTCGAGCCATGAGATTCGTGAGTGGTCAGTTCTTGGTCGCATTAGCATGAGGCATACAAAGATTTCTCCTGAAGAAGAGGTATTTGCCCCATCCTAGATTTTTTGCGTTGTATAACGGACAAGGTGAAATAGAAATCACGCACAGATGAATAAATATGTCACGTTGAAACGAACCAGAAAAAAATAAACAGGTATCAAATGTCAGAAATAAAAAAAAAACATTCATTCTGTTAGAAACATACTTTTCTACGTGTCGTTCACTACCTAGATCTTTATCTTTATAATCGTCTAAGCGTCTTTCACATTTGGATGCAGTCTTAATGCTAAATATTTGATCTTTTCGCGCACTTTTTGTAAGATCAATCGTGCAGGTGCCGAACAACGTTAGAAAAAACAATGCGGGCACCGATACTTTACTTGGAAAACACCTATTCTAATTGAACTGATTGTTTCGAAAATAATTACCTAGCACTGCAGACGATGCAATGCACAGTTCCCCTTTATTTACCTACCACAAACTAGTAAGGCGTTCCTAGACAAAAATATCTATGTGTTTAAATAATCTACTACGAATCACATTGCATATTCATAGACAAAGACCGAAATCTAAACTTCAACTTAACTCACAACAGTGGTATATTATGACCCTTTTTTTAACCAACAGCGCTTTTTCTTCTGCTGCATTAATTGCCTATTGCCACACCGTTATTTTCAAACTAACCACCGCTTCTAAATAAACGAACACATTAGCTCACTGTTCATTTTTGTTCATGAAGCCCGGGCGAAGCCCATGCTGTGAATCCAAGACTAGGCTTGCCTGTGGCTTCTTAAGAGCCACACTTCCCTCTATAGTTGCGTTACAGTAGCTCGAATGACCTTTTCCCACCCCAATAGCATGTAACGCACAAAGAATAAGCCCAGCATGGTATGTAGGGGTTCGCTATCGAAAGAACAAAAACACGAATCACAACATAACAAAACCAAATTAATAAAAAAATTAGCTTGAAACAACCACGTGTTTCAGCTCACCACAGCCTTACTGGCGAGAGCATACCTTTTTTTTTCCTTTTTTTGCTTTTGTCTTAAACTTGTCATTGTATAAATGCCTACAAAATATAGGCATTACCGTATGCTATGTCTGTTAGTTCTAATTAATATTGTGTCTACAAAATGTAACTGTTGCGCCTGCTTGTTCAAGAAGAGCGGCGGTATATCTGAGCAGAAGATAGTGGTAAATTCAGGGATAATAAGAGAAGAACACAGTAATAGTGAACATTTACGGTTGGTAAGGAAAGTCAGGCCATCAAAAAATACTCACGCTAGGCGACGATACGAATTACCTAATTGCCTTGTGGGAATACGCTGTTGCAACGAGGCTGTAACAGAAAATCACTATAGATAAGAAGTAGTAATAGTTTTTCGTTTCGCTGTAGCCCATGAGAACGATGTAGCGAGATAACACGCTCGCTCTCGTGGCAGCGTGATTCAATTTACGAAGCGACTGCGTGCTCATGATACAGCGATTTACGGTCTTCGCGCGTACGTCCTTCCGTTTAATGTACGCCGTTATCTTTGAGCGAGCTTGGGTTATGTTCGCAGTTTGTACGTTGTCATTCATTAAGTATTGCTTCGACAGCTTTTTCTTTCTTTGCCGCTTCTTATATTAGCAACAAAGAATTTCCTGTATGAGTAACAGCGCATTATCGCGTTTAGATAATTTAGCACAGAGCGCACAGTGTAGCTTGCCAATGAAATCAACCATATAGGCCTGATGCAGGAGACCAAAACAGAAGGTGCTGGAGCAAAGTTCACTTTCCACAGAAATACAAAAAGAAGAAACGATATAATTAATGGCATCGTTTCCTGAATAAAAGAGTTTGTACATGGAAAACAAAAAAGCTTGGATGGGCCGAGTGAGTGGGCAATTGTGATAACAGGGGGGGGATACTAGGGAGACGAGAAACCATGCGAATTTACGAGACAGAGAATACAACTGTTTGCGTCAGCGTGTCTGTACCGTGAGTTTGAAATGCACGTCCTTTTGAAGGCCTTTTTTTCCTTTCTCTACCACTGATGACTCTTCTCTAGGTTGTCTGGTATGCGAAGCATCGCTTCCTAGTTGGCATACGTTCAGCGTCCCGCCAACGGCATTCCCTGTTGCTTCATACTTAGCTTTCTAGATCTACTCAGAATCTCGCCCGCAAAGCAGCTTCGTCAATTTCACACCCTATGCGTTAGGTATTACGTTTGTGGCACAAAATCATGTAAGTTATTTTGAGCAGACACTCAACCAAGGAGACACGCGACAACAACCGTACTCTCGTTTCGCGTATTTGATTAAGTTGGCCTTACTTTCACATCACGATGCAAAACCAATTGGGAAAATATGCCCCTTTATTGAAGCGAAAAGCGCATACATGTTAGGATTAGCACTTCATATCCTGCGTGCAATAAAAAAAAACAAGAAATGAACGTCGTTCTATAGAATATTGCTACAATGAGGCTTACTATTCACAGAGAGTTAATTTCTGCAGATGTCATGTGCGCACTATTCTTCGATCGCAGTTATCTATGCATTTCTTGTTTGTCCGGAAGCTGCTCTACAAAATCTCTTCCCTCGAAGAGACAGAGAGAAAGCAATAAAAGGAAGGCAGGGAGGTTAAGCAGACGAACGTCTGGTTTGCTACCCTGCACTGAGGATAAGAATCGGGAACAGAAAGAGAAAAGGAGAGAAGGAGAACATCTCACATACAAAGTGGTACAATCAGTCAATGAGGCCGGCGCTTCTCTGACCTACACGACTTCAGCGCTCTGACATTCGATTGGCAAATCACGGACTTCTGGAGGGCCGTTGGAGAACAGTGGGGACTACTGAAGCGCTGAGAACTCTGGATCAAGAAACTCTACCAGTTGTACGGCAGTTCGAGTTGTCGGAACATTTAGCACATTCCAAAACCTGAGTATGGTGTCCAGAAGAGATCGAAGCATTGCAGCAATACCCTGCTCTTTCTCTGGCAAGTCGCGGAGAGCCAGCGCTGTCGTTGACTCTGTCAATGTCTGCTGTGACCATTGCAGTCGCTGTTGATTGTGCGATGGCTTTGGCTGCGGCTGGGGTTCTGGATGTGGCTCTGGCTGCAGCTTTCGTAATGCCGGCCATGCTTCAGTGTCCATGTTCTCTGGTGCAGTCTCGTTCCTCAGAAATCGACTCGGACGTGTCTGATCTAGGAAGCAGAGGAGGGGCTGCCACCTGTGAACTGCGCTTCACAAAGTTCCTTGAAAGGCTACGGTGTCGGGGCGTCGCTTTCTCACGACAGCCAACAGCTTCCCGACGAGAAGAATGGTCTCGTTCAATCTGCTTTCGGATGTCTTTTTCCTTCTGAATCATAGGGCAGTAATTTGATGAAGCGTCGTGGTACCCGAGTCAATTGTGGCATTGGAGGACTTGCAGTACTGGAGGCAGTGCAGTACTTTTCTATTAACAGTAGGTGTGGACTGTACACAACTGTAGGATCTGCTGATGCTGTGAAGTCACGTAAAATTATGGTAATGATAATGATAATGTTTGTGGCTTTAGGTCACACATTTTTATACAGGCCATTGTGTAGAGACAATATGTAAACAATGCTGTTTTATGGCTCGGTGTAGACTCTATTACCTGTTGTATATAGTAGTTTCTCGGTACGTGACCTGTATATATTAAAGGTTTAAAATATAAACGCTAGTTGACGGCAATACATTTATTGTTACGGCGCAGTTGCCCCGATATTATCTGAAATCAAAAGGCCGATCAAGAACACGAATTTTCGATAACAGCAATTCACTGCGCAGTAGTATTTATACCGTTTTTTTAGGGGCGAAGCTCCTTAGGGTGTGGGTCTGTCCCTCCTCTGTAGCTTGTTGTAGTAGTAATAGTAGTAGTAGTAGGTAGGTAGGTAGGTAGGTAGGTAGGTAGGTAGGTAGGTAGGTAGGTAGGTAGGTAGGTAGGTAGGTAGGTAGGTAGGTAGGTAGCCACGTGTAGTGGAATGTACCCACTCCACGTGACAAAGATGACGATGACGCAGTATAGTGGAATGTACCCACTACACGTGATAACGATGAAGTATAAGCGCGTTCCAGTATAGTGGAATGTACCAACTACACGTGATAAAGATGACGATGACGCAGTATAGTGGAATGTACCCACTACACGTGATAACGATGAAGTATAAGCGCGTTCCAGTATAGTGGAATGTACCCACTACACGTGATAACGATGACGATGACGCTGATGACCATGAAGTATAAGCGCGTTCCAGACCACACATTCTCTTTCTGCCATGGATGAAAACGATCAAGCTTCGCCCACTCATCATCATTCACTTCGTGGATATGGCGTGATTTTTTTTTTTGTTCTTCAAGTACTTCATGTTTTTGTTTCTTTCGTGACTTCAAGTTCTTGTATCGAAAAGCGCGTGATTGCAGCGCCAAGCTACAGCACGGCTGTTGTCTCCCATTACCAAATTGCAGCGGCGACAAGTCTGCAACGTTGTCGCCGCTATTGAACTTTGTTACGGAACAGCGACTGCTTCGTGCCAAGAGAATCGACCTTAACAAATAACGCTAAATGAGGCTGCAAACAAGGAACGCTGCGATCGATCGGGAGGCCAAACCTTGTAGCCCTTAACGAGGGCTGTGCGCGTGTTATAGCCGACAAGACGGGCTTTTCCTGTTTCAGGGTACAGAGGCACTCTCTGGTGTCCGCTGAAGTTTGATAAGAAAGGAGTAAATTCTTTTATTATTTTTTTTTCACAGACATGGAGAAAGTACAGAATGTTCGGCAGCTTGTCGTCACAAGGCCGCCGACGAGTCAAGTTTGGCTCAGATGCAAGGCGTGTGTGATGGCCGGAGGAAAGGACAATGAACACGGCACTGTATGGCCTTCACAACGATCGTGTATGATAACCACGTCGGAGAAGTATTAAATTTCGAATACAAAGAACAATTCCCTCTGACACACGTATTTAAAATGAAAAGCGAGCTTTCAATCGAAGAATGTCCATGTCTTGGGGTTGGTGGTATGTAAAGAGCTAGAGATAAGAGTTAACTCTTTAGACACAATTAATTCACGCGAAATGTATTTAAAATGAGTGATAGGCGAGATGCGAGTGGAAGTAAAATGTGGCAACTAAACTCTGATTTCAAGTAACCGTGACACTCAAACCAAGAAAACTGCACCATAAATGTATGTATTTCGTGATTCTAGGCGCCGGCAGGTGAATGCAAGATCTAAATGCGTGCGGTTATCTTTAGAGTACGCGATAAATGGTAACTGCGTAAAAGTGTCTTGTAAAAAAAAAAAAAAGAAAACTTCAGCTCTGGTGAAAGCCCACCTAGGAAGCACATGCACTTTGGGTCACCAAGGCCAAGCGTCAAACGAACACAAAATACTACGAAAGGGACTGACCAACTATACCCAACCGAATATCGAGATATCAGATACTTCGAGAACAGACGTAAAAAGTTGCATTCTTTTTTACTAGAGGGGCAAGGGGCAGTTAAGCTTGTGTCCTGCAAGTTCTGGTTCCATTGCGTCTAACGTGTTATCTTCAAAGCCAGGGTCATACGAAAAGAAACGAGGAGAACAAGACGATTACGAGCAGCTCTTGTGGTCACAGCGGCCCTGCAAAGCGGTCGTAGAAACAAAAATAAGCAAAGCATGGACGCACCTTATGTAGGTGTAGAAGAAATGAAGCGAAAGTGTGGAAAGGTGGGCCCTGGCTCGTGCTTCTACACCGTCTTTTTTTTTTCTTTTTCTCCGGTGTAGCGCGGGGAATGTGACCACACAAGACCAACCGAAACGCGCCAGTGTACGGGGTTTAGATGGGGCGCATGCCAGGTTGTTCGCCAGCAGTTCAAGAGAAAAAAAAAACGAAATGACAAGCGCGGTGGCAGGCAAAAAAGCCGCACATGCCATCGGCATCCAGAGGTGACGATACGAGATTACCGGGAACAAAAAAAAAAAAAAAAAAGACAAACTGTGTGCGACATCGCGCAAATGACATCGCGTTAAGGCCATTGAGGATGGGAACTCACATCAGGGGTGTGTACCAAGAACTGAACAGTAGGCGAAAAGGCGGCATAGAGTGTTATATGTTCTTTCCCGAGATTATCAAGTAGGCACGTACGCTTACACCGTGTAGTATATCCCTAACCAACGATGTGGGCTCAAGCAATGCAAATGAATCTTTACGCGAACGTTCGGCCTAGACCGTCCCATTTAATTACTTTGACGAATGTGCTGTCGTTAATCTGTCTCTGTGCCCTCCGCGAGAGCAACATTAATCACAACTGCGCACTTAGTCACGAATAAACAAGCATGGCAATCCTGACCTGAAAGCACCGGGTGCGTAGCAGTATAAAGAAATTGCGATTGTGTTTTAGGTAAGCGAAGCAAAAATTCTTCAATATTGTCTCGGAGTGCAGCACTAGCAATGCAGCTACGCTAGCAATACAGTTCGACCCTCCCCCCCCCCCCCGGCCCCCTGATCCATTGTATAAACAATGTGATTCTCCACACAGTGTTAACCACAGCGGTGGCATGGTGCTTGGTGAAGGTGAAATACACTTTATTTGGTCCTGGAGAACCCCGATCAGACACCCCCTGAAGGGGGGTGCGCCGCAGTTGCTGGCCGCGCCTACGCCGGTACTGGAAGACCATGGCCCTCCGCCCGTTCGCAGGCCTCCTGGACTGCCGAGAGCTGGACTGAGAGCTCGGAGCTTTTAAGGGCCCTCTCCCAGTCCTGTTCTGTGCTGAACTTCGCGCTACGTAACGCCGGGCACTGCCAGAGCATGTGAGCGAGTGTGCTGACCCGAAAGTCGTGGATTAGATCCGGGTCGCACTGGCAGCGTTTAGATGGAGGCGGAAATGCTAGAGGCCTAAGTACAGTGCGATGTCAGTGCACGTTAAAGAAAGCCGGATAGTCTAAATTTCCGGAGCCCTCCACTACTTCGCGCCTCATTATCATATCGTCGTTTTGGCACTTAAAACCGCAGATATTATTATTATCCGCTGAATATTATCGCTAGAGGCCGCATTTTATGCAAATGCCTGTTTGATATATGAGAATGATATTTATTTATTTATTTATTTATTTATTTATTTATTTATTTACAAATACTGCAGGCCCTATTCGGGCCTCAGCAGAAGTGGGTACATAAACGTCAATGGAAATATCAGAAACGAATATATGACATATACATTAATATATGAGCATGAATTAGGGCTTAAGAAAGGATTATATAATGCTTTTACAGTGCCTACGAATGCGTATTTCGGCATTTGTGCCTAAACGCCTAGAGATGCCTATTTTCAAAATCGGCGCCTATATGAACACTATTTAGCATCAAGTTTCGCTTTCGAGTGCAGTTTGAAACCGTTATTCATGTCACTGAGCAACGCTGATCAACGTTTTCAGCTGCGTTGATTTGTGTTTATCATTTTCAGTTGCGTTTCTTTAAATATTACAGAGACCTGCGGTAGAGACTCTGGAAATAAATTCAGCGTCTAACATCGGTGTCACTCGGGAACTTTTCATAGCAATCAGCCCTGATCCGGACTGAATTTCTCGATAGCAATTGGTTCTTTACGCAAACCGCAGAAGAGCAGAAATTATTGTCGATCAATTTGATCCAAATCACGCTTAATCAGTCTCACCAATGCACCGCGTGACATCCCTATTACTTTTGAACAAATAAACTAAAATGTTTTGTGAAATACGCGTTAGAGTGGTGCACTTTTAACATTTTTTTTTTTCACGGAAGTGCTCTTTACGGTTTGCCAAAATTTTTTCTACAATGCCGTCCCAGGCATTTCCATGAGCATTATTCCTAGTCACGAGAATGAGATCGCTGCAATTCTAAATGCAACTCGTGGACAATACTCTGCAGCGGGAGCCATATCATCACGTAAATCATGGCGGGTAGCCCCTCCAAAGCACTGCGTTATTTCAGTTACATATATTAACTTGAGTTAGGGCGAAGCGCACCTCCTCATATCGTTCTCCGGGAAACGCTTAGCAAAATAAAACGATGTTTTATCATTCATTGTAAAAGAATTAGAGTGTATAGATATACATACATATCCAAAAGCGAAATCTTTATATGGATCACGAGTAAAGCAATCGGTGCCCGGCAACATTCAGCAGCACGAGTAGTACCAGCAGTCACGTGTGGAGCACACGCGCATTCCCAGGGTGATACAGATGGAGAAGGAAGGAAGTGCAGGGAGGTTAACCTAACTCACGTCTGGTTTACTAACCTGCATTGGGCGAAAGCGTAAATGGGTGAAAAGAGACAAAGAAAAGAGAATGAATCACGCGTAACTTGGTGGAGCACACCCAGTTTACAGGCAGCCTCACACATCTGTTTACTTTAAGAGCTAGTGTTCATCAAGGTTGAGTGAAATGTGAAATAAAACGAATTACAGTGCTAGATGTATGCCAAGCGATTTTAAGTGATCATTAACAGGATCAGGTTGATAAAATCAATATCAGGGTGAACAAAATGGAATCGGAGGTAAGTTACGGTAAATGAAATATAAATACCAGGTGAATAAAGTTACTTAAAGGTGTATCAGATGGGAATTAACAGTGAATCAAATGTCGAAGGGATTTAAAGTGAATGAAAGGTAAATAAAATGTCGCGAATCAACCGCGTATCAAACGTCAGAGCATAGGCTTTCGCCTGCGCTCTCCTTAGCACTTTAGCTGAAGGGACTGTTAGTATTTATCTGTCCTTCTTCAGCCGATAAAAGAAATTAGACTTATCAAAGACCCTCAATTGGTAGCAAAACCAACAACGATGAGAACAGCGGCAGCATTAAAGACACCAAATGTTAAGATAAAATATCAACACGATGTCTGCTTGAATGACGCCTCTTAATGGGCGTCATATATTTTCCCCTCGAACCTGCCATTTTGACGCCTGTAAGAGGAACGCCAGGCATAATGATCCCCTTAATGTAAGCAGAGGCACGCACCGAAGCAAGCCTAGCTTATGCCTGGTGCATAGGCACACGGACAAAAAACAAAAGGCGAACGTGTTTTTCCCAAAGTGTCCATATACTCTGCATTGCTGAAGAGAAGGTGTTTATGGAACCCTGCGCGTGACTGGCGGCACCTCCTTAATCAGGCAGGTAAGAAGACCATCGTATCTGACAGGCCCACAGCCTCTGCTGCCCACACGGTGATTAATAGAGTGCTTGCCTTTGAGTGATCTTTTTTAACCAGGCATCCGAAATGCCTTGCATAAGGGTCCCCCCAATCTTTTTTTAGCTGTGAAATCCGGGCAACCCTTTCATTCAAAGGGGGACGTGTCGCAAATTTATTCATTTATTTTTATTTTTCAATTAAATAACTGCCAAAGGATAAATGTCTGAATTACTGGAGTATTGTTTATCATTGTTACTTATTGCTTTAAGAATACATTGCGGTTGAAGATCCTTAGCGAAAAAGTTAACACTATACGGTCGCCCGATTGGTGGACACAGCGTCATACAGATAGAAATTTTGAAGGGTAACCCTGGGGATGATAGCCTGATTTATTTCCTTGCTTGCTACACCAGGTGTTGGGTGATTACTATTGTGTGCATAATCGTCACATATACACACAATGAATACGCACACTCGCAAATACGTACATAAATACACAAAATAGTCATTCATAATGTTTCCTTCAGGTGTGTACTCCTTAAAATTAGCATTCATTGCTCAAACGACCGCGTAAAAAAAAAAGGCCGTTGAAATTTCCAAGGGGCCCCGAATTAATGCGGAATTGCACGAAATGCAAGAAAATCCCTGCCTACAGAGGCGGGAACTGCATAATGACAGGAAATACCACAAGCGATCAGAAAAAAAAAAGCGCAGAAAAAAAGGCCCTGAGGAAAAAAGTCACACGCCCAGGTACAAAAGCTGTGTGGCTTGCGCAAAATTCGCAGGATACCTGTTGTAAGACCACCTATTGTTGGTATTCAGGAAAGGAAAGGGAACACATTTTCGACGTGTGAAATGAGACGTTGACGGTTCGAAGTATTTTTGCCGTGTCAGCCAGAGGTAGCTGGAACTGATAACGGCGTGGTATAGATAGGACGCGTAATGCGAACACGCGGGCGCCGCTCACCGCCGTCTATGTGGCACATTCAATACTTGGTAGCAAATTCGGCGTTTAAGTGCGTTCCACTTTGACATGAAAATGAGGTGGGCCTCAATTCTAAAAATTGATTACGAGACACGCCTGTGGCTTTTACCCCTCTGTGCTGCTCATTCATGTGTACTCTTCATTGAGTCAGACGTGCGAAACGTTGAAATTTTGTGTATTACCTACTTTTAATGTCACATTCCTTCAAGAAAGTTCATCATTTCCTACCCCGTTGCTGTATGTTTGTGTTGGCCACCTCCAGCTTCGACATATTGAAAACGTGTGGAAGTTTGTGCCCATATATTCTAATTCTCCAAAGCAAATCCCAAAAGCTTTTTATCGTGCTTTTTATTACGCGCATCTGCATCCGCACAAACGTCTTTTTTGTGTTTGTTTGACACTTCGCTGCTATGGGAAGGCGGGTGCTACCACAGAGACTCTAACCTGAGACTTGTAGTCAGTTTATTAAAGGAATAACTCACCGATAAATTGGTGGTGCATCTTAAGTTCATTTGCCAATGCAATCATGACATCAGTTGGTCTGCTTTCAGTTTAAATGATCCATTTATATGCAGGCAAGTGATTCGTCTGCACTGAGGTAAATCGATGAAAGTTTGCAGATGCACTTCTTGAAATGTTTGACAAGAACAAATGGAGTACGCATGCGCGAGTCGCTGAAGTCTAGAAATAATTCTGGAATAATATACCTCGAACGCTGAGCTCTCAGCCAACATTATCTTTAGAGGCCAGATTTGTAGCGACATGGCGTGTGTATCTCGAGATGTCGTGATTACCGATCGTTATATTGAGGATTTTTATGTCGCGTTTCAATCCGTGAGTATTTTCGTTATCTTCGAACTGAGTAGAACTGCGAAACGGCGAGATATATGGTTCCTTCCTTTCTTCTTTGCCCCTCTCCCCTCTCTCTCCTTGTTTCTTTTTTATAAATGAGATTAATTGCTCTTATTACACATATGCGCCAAGGTACCAGAACATATGAGCTAATGCAGCCCACCCATCAAGAAGTATAAGAGCGGTTAGCAGATTGTTCTCGTGGGTGCTCCATACATATGCGTTGCTAAAAAAAAAAACGAAAGTCATCAGGCGGGCAATTAAGAAAGGCACAATTCCAAAAAATTAACGGCCCCTTTTCTGGGTCGGTGGATAGGAGGGCAGCGCACTCCCGGATATCTGTGCCCTCTTATCGATTAACCAATTATCGTCTAATACCTCGACAAAAGAAACACTCGGCGGCTAAACTTAGCCTCGATCAATGGTGTCCTTTACTTTTAATCCGCCTGGAAATCTTTTGCTTTGAACAAGGTCCACGTGGTTGAGCACGGGCTATCGGCACGCTTATCAATCACTTATGCGAGAGAGTCGTGCAATCAGCTTTGCTTTCGCACCATAAGTCCCTTTTCTGCGTTTATATAAGTACCGCACAGTTCTAAAAGCTAAAGGGTCGTCGTTTCTACCTAAAATATGACCTTTGACTAAGCAGTGATATCAGAGTTTCCCAAGAACTTAGCCAGGACGTTATCGTTTTCAACTTTATACCAGTGACACAAACATGCGTCTGTGTGTGCTTGACATCACAGAAATAATAATAATAATAATATCTGGGGTTTAACGTCCCAAAACCACGATATGATTATGAGGGACGCCGTAGTGGAGGGCTCCGGAAATTTCGACCATCTGGTGTTCTTTAACGTGCACTGACATCGCACAGTACACGGGCCTCTACCGTTTCGCCTCCATCGAAACGCGACCGCCGCGGCCGGGATCGAACCCCCGACCTTCGGGTCAGCAGCCGAGCACCCTAACCGCTATACCACCGCGGCGGACTCACAGATATAAGCAAGAGAGACTGATCAGGAACATCTGTCCCGATGTCGCTACAATCAGTTGAAAAGTTATTGATGTCCATAGTCTGTGTTAATAAAGTTTCTCTAAACACACAGTGATGCCCGTTTTATTTATTCTTAGGTCGTAACCGACTATACTAACATTCCGTAATTAGCTAATCTGCATTTAAATCCTGACGGACGTCACTGTGACACCACTGGTCCTTCTTTTAAGAGTATCTTTAATGAAGCGAAGCTCTTACTTTACTATGATTTCGCTGGATACTTCTTTTTTCGCGAGGAAGTCGAGCGCGAATCATAGATAATTCACGTCAGCTTCCCAGCGGTGTTATCGCTCACCTCTAATACAGGGCGGCCCTTTGAAGTCATGCACGCGACCAAGGACTAAAGGCCCACTGTGCGAATACTGAGCTAATATATTCAGGTTGACGAGCTAATAGTTGGGAGCCGCGTTTACACGAAAGACGCCTATCCTCGGTAAATGAAGCGGAGCGCGAGGCAAGCACATAAATTACGGTATCACGCAAAAAAAAAAAAAAGGGATCAAGTGGAGACGTGGTTGGGGAGACAAGATAGAATTACGCTGCAACAAGTTGTGCAGAGGCGAAGTTCCTCGTCCATGTAGTGGTAGCAGAAAGTTCTTCGCATGAGGGCATTTTGCGTTTACTTGCTTTTTCATTGCTTCTTTTCATTATTTGAGTAGCACACAGTGCGCTCTGATGATAATTACGTTAGCGGCTGAAGCCACAGAAGCCAATTTTTCGGTGCGCAAGTTGCACGATTCGCTGAAATTGAATTGACCCTTGTTTCTTTGATGTCGTAAGTGGTATTATAGTTGGTCCCTATTGCTTCCTTTGATCGATTCGAGTGTTCAACGTATGCGCAGTACAAATGACGCCGCGTATAGAAAAATTCGTGTCCACGTCTCTGCGTGTGTTTCAGGGTTGTGTATAACTGTCATGAATTCACAAGTAGGCAGCATATATACACATACATATACAGTTTTCTGTACTTCTGACCGTAGTTTCTTAGTCTAAGAAGCAAAATAGCAACATCTCTTAAACACATTTTCGCATGGAAACATCAGTAACGGCCAACCTTATTATTTTCTCGCCTTTTGACAGTGCTCTGACTTGTACTATACTGACAATATCACAGTATTATTATAGAGCTTGACCAGCTGCGAATGGAGGACTTTAGGAAAGGAAGAAAAGGAAACGAAATTAGTTATTTCGGCGAAACCTTTAAGTTTTCGGTAAGCGAAAAAAGTTTATTTCCAAGTATGCACCGACTCGCCCCGCAGCAAGTTTTATGGGACAAAAGTTAGATACGATATAACACGAGCAGCGTCACTGTGAAAATTCAGTGCCCAACTCTCGACGCAGAATACCCCTTGCTCTTATTCGGTAAACTGGAATACGATATCAAGAAATCTGGGTTAATTCACTTCACGCTTCAACCCGAAACAAAATAGAGCTTTGTCAAACGTAATAGAAATGTCTTGTAAATTTCCGTAGCTTTAGAAATGTCCTTTAATTCTAGTATAATTCATTGATGGCCTATAGTGCATCATTGATTTTTGGATGTAGTAGGGTGTGCAAGCAAATGGACACGTTTACAAGAGTGGGAGCGTAAGACAGGCGTAACGTACCGTCCCTTGTGAACTTGTCTATTTATTTGCGCATCCTATTACTTCCAAGTACAACAGCGATATTTGCGCATAAGAGTGAAAGACTCAGCGGCACTGTTGTGCTCAGACGTACTCCTCTCTCTGTCTCTCTCTATCTTTCCACTTCCCTTTCCCTTTTCTCCCCGGCGTGGGGTAGCCAACCGGACTGCTGTCTGGTTAAACCTCCTTGCCTTCCCCCTTTTGTATTCCTTCCTTCCTTCCTTCCTTGTCGTATAACGTCGGCCTCCAAGACCGCCTTCGCGCAGACATACAATATTTCTACGACGTTTTGTCAGAAGTGATCTGATTGCCCAAAGATACTTGAGAGATTTCAAAAAGAATCAGTAACTTGATGACATATCTCGATAACACCTGTACAATTTAGTGCGAGGTCTCTAAGCTGGTAGCGAAGAGTCTATTATGATTCAATGCTTTTCATTTAACTCTATACACTACCTCGCCTTGTAGCATGCTACTACATTTTCTTTTCGTTAAGCGGCCGCCATGAAGGCCTTGTGGTTACGGTGCTCGGCTGCTCAACCGAAAGACGCTGTTCGATCTCGGCCGTGGCGGGCTCATTCCAATGGAGGCGAAATGCTAGAAGCCCGTGTACTATGCGATGTGTGTGCATATTGAAGTACCACAGCTGGTCGAAAATTCCGGAGCCCTCCACTATGTCGTTTATCATAGCCCGAGTCACTTTGGGGCGTTAAACATCATCAACCACCAATCTATTTCTTTATTGTCTGCACTCCCAGATGTTCCTTCCAAATCATGTAGTCCCGTAAACCTTCCTGCAACTGCTCCCTTGCAAGCCAACCTCTTTCTTTGCCTCCTGAACTTGAGTAGCCGCGGGAATATAAGCCTCAACCTCTCCAAGGAAAGTCTGTTAGAACACAACATAACAGATTTTAGTTAAAGGCATAAACTACCTTTTTTGTGTTCATTCGATCAAATAGTTGCAGCTTCAAATTATGTCGGCTATAGGAGTGAGCTCTGGTATATATGGCTGCGAGTGTGGTAAATTGGCATCAGTAGAGGTTGGGTATATCAGGGAAGTCTTGTCGATTAAATCTACGAGCGACGAAAGAACAGCTTTAAATGTCACAGCCGAGACGAAGGGGCTGTTTGCTTGTGACACGAACGCATCTATTGGCCGCCGTAAAAAAAAAGCTAAAGGAAAGGCGCACGGGCTGACAACTTGAACATCACCGAGCAAGCA
Source organism: Rhipicephalus appendiculatus (assembly GCA_030522465.1). NCBI lineage: Eukaryota > Metazoa > Arthropoda > Arachnida > Ixodida > Ixodidae > Rhipicephalus > Rhipicephalus appendiculatus. The sequence continues at coordinate 3,642,788 of JALIZH010033007.1, read as the reverse complement.
TTCAGGGTACTTGAACTAAGCTTTTAGTGGCACAGTGCTTCTTTGATTGATTTTCCGCGCCTGTAAAAATTACGCGAGGAGTCGCTAGCTCCTCGCGTTAGTATCACATTTCCCATGAAGCTCCTGTTTCATTTTCTTTTTTGTGCTGCGGTCATGGAAAAAAAAAACAAAAACTAACGAGCGCACGCGCCCGGGGTACACAAGCCCATATCCTTGGACGCCGCTCCCCGTCTCGTTCTCCATGAGCTGGTCACCATTCCCAGCATGCTACCGTTACATTTTTAACACGAAAGTGTTTTATGCCGGGGTCCACCAAGATTTGAGGGACGTATTTCCGTCACGGAAATGACGTCGAAAAAATGCACATCATGAGGAGACAAAGAAAAGAAGTTCCGTCAACGGGAGTCGAACCTACGACCTCTTGGTTCGCGACAAGCGATGCCGGGCACGCTTAGCCCAAGTTCGGCGTCCAATCAGTGACGCTCTTCTGGCTGTCACACCACTTTCTCTGATTCCGCTCTCACCGTACAGCTACCACAAACATCTATGACCACAAGGGTATGTTTAATCATTGATCATGGACGTTAGTAGTCGGGATACAGACGTACCCTCAAGCGTCAACGTGGATGCATCCACGTTAAACGGTGATATAATTGACAAACCCCAATAGGCATTGCGCAAGCTCTCTTATATCAATGTACAGTACCTTGCTACTCCAGGTGTCGGGTGTTAACAACGGTATTTTTCCAGTGTATGTATATCACAGAAAGCGAGCTCTTGCTGCCAGTGAGATTCAGTAGGATGCAGCATTGCGTTATATATAAGACCTATAGAATGGCGTTCAACCACCAGAATGTGTTTCAACTGATTTTCGCAGCTGATGAGATTTGTTAGTCACAAAGACGTCATGGCAGGGGCTTCGCTTATGAAAGCGCGCATAGACTATTGAAGCTGAGATATTTTCTTATCATAAGGAAGCGGTAGAATATTCTCGGCTATTCATACACACATGCGACCGGCGCGAACCCTTGCACCCAAAAAACGTTATGTGCATCGTGATTCCTTTCATTTTGCATGCTTCTTTCAAGAGTAACACTAAGAAAACCTTCCTAGGCGCTTTCCCCGCTGTACTTTATTGAAACCAAACAAATTTCGAAGCAGCCTTGACTGGTAGGCTTGACAAATAGTCGCAATATGCGCGTGGAAATGAAACCCTCGGGACCAAGCGGAGACGACGCGGTTTCGCATTCAACCGATGCCTATTTGCCGTCTATATGAACCTTTGCGTAGGAGGATGACGACAGCAGCAAGATGATAGCGGGAAGAAAGACACATTAAAACTCAATGCAACAAAAAGGTAGTCTTTGGAAATTCGCGACAAGACTGACAAAATGAAGGCAAACGTATACAGCTAGAACAGTGTATAGGTAACGTGGAAACGTGGACAAGTTCCTTTGAGTTTGCGAAGCGACTAGAAGTCTTCGGAGAAATATCAGCATATAGTCCACCTCTACGTTCTAAATGCCGTCTATTGTGTGCCGCGTGCCAAATACATTTCCTTTCTTTTGACTACTCTCACCCCCTTTACAATATCAGGTGTATCTGCGCTGCAAAAAGACCGATAAATGTCGAGCGACTCATCATATGAGTGTTTACAGCACCTTAGGCGCGGCTTTGGCCTTGAACTTTAGAACTTTAGGCATGCAGGGAGGTCTTCAAGGTCTGAATTTAGATTAGGGTCACTTGACTTTTTGTGATTTTGTTTGTCTGTGCATTATCCCTGCTTTCAAACACCATCTTAATATAAAGTTTTAGCGCTAAGAAGTAACAAAAAAAAGACGTTTAAGCGTTTCTCTAAATACAGCCTTTACTAACTTAGAACCAACCTGACCACTGCTTTCTTTTTCAATTCTTACATGCGCGTTTGCCGGCAATAAGCGTTCATCCTCTTTTCAGAGAAGTTACTTCCTCTTAATCTTTGTTTGCGTGCCTTCAGCCTACCAAGACGAATATTCGTGGATTCGGGCAACACAAACTCCAAACGAAAACCTGAAGTCTTAGTCGGAAGCATAGACGCATGGCAGTCATTGCAGCGTCGGAAGGGAGAAATAAATAGTGCACTACGCAGTCGTCGCATGCAGCATAATCCTCAGGCATTTATGGCGGCGTATTCACTAAAGCATTTCCCATATTCCGTCTCTTTCTAAAGGAAACGTGTATTCAAAAGTATCGGTGAAAATAAAACAGTTGAATTGATTCTCAGCGCGCTAATTTCAGATCGATAGGCGATGTTTTTGAATGAGTTAAGGTATCAAGGCATCAGCCGTAGAGGCCAGGTTGAGGCGTAACTTTTGGGAAAGCAGCGCTCATGACACGCAGACAGAGACACATAGCAGATGCGATGGGCGCTGTGTGTTTCACGCGCGATTCGCAAATTTACAAAATGGTAAAACTATCACATATGGAACGAGAATTCACAAAAAATCGAGCTCGTAAATCATAATTTTACTATTGGCTGGCCGCGTGTGCTAATCTTATGTCCAACATTATGAATGGCAACCATGTACTCTTACGAACATATCTATCGTTAGCGCTATCTTTTTTAACACAGTCTCTGAACTTTCTTCCACACTCGGACAAAAACGCGTCCCTTGCTTCATTTTTCTTTAGTACACACACCCTCTTCCAACAACACTCCCCGAAAATTCGAGGCGAAAGAAAAAAGAAGTAAACGAACCAAGAACTGGTATATAATCAGAAAGCGATGCAAACAAAGAATTGGTTCGCAGGTTGTATGGCCATTTTCACCCGCTTCTTTCCTACATACGGGAAAGCTGGACCCTAGATCATGCAAAAAATACCATAAGAAGCACAAAAAGAATATTTTATTAAGAAGGATTTTTTTACGAGGAATGGCTTACGCAATACTCCTCCACAGCAGATCATATTCACAATACCAATCAGGCAATAGAAAAATGAGCGGAATATAACCAACCCCTATATACCTACATCCTTCATAGATTACGGGAAAGTATTTGGTTCGGTGAAAATCTCAGCAGTCGTGCAGACACGGGGCCCGTAGCCAGGAATTTTTTTCCGGGAGGGGGGGGAGGGGCATTTGTTTAAGGCCTTGAAAAACACCATTTTTTTCATTATTTATTCTCGGTAAAACACCCCCTCCATCAAAATGTCGGGGGGGGGGGGGGGCAATGGCACCTCCCCCCCCCCCCCTGGCTATGGGCCTGGCAGGCACTACAGCATCAGGTCATTATATAAAAGGACAGGAAGAAATCTCCAGAGCCATGTAGTCCTCCATAAAGAAAAAAAAATCCATTAAAGCAGTGTATAAGGCAGGGAGACACCATCTCCCAGAAGCTATTCACCGCGTGCTTACAGATGGCTCCTAGCTTCGTACGTGTTGTTCTTGCATCGCCAAGTTTGCGTTGAAGCCATAGACCACACGAAGGTCCCTTCGCTCGCTGCATCTTAACTAAAGTAGTGAGTTTCTAGCCAGTCTTGGTATGACATTCCAATTTGTTGCTATCGCGTTTGTTACTTCGCCCTTGCGGCCAAACTGTGACTTTTATATTTACTTTCTGGTTAAACCAATTGACTCGCAGCATTCTCCTCCCTCCGCTGCACAGATATGGACCAACACTGAGTTGATCGCCCAATGTCTCGGAGTCACGTCTGCAGCGCAGATGTGGCAAAAAAGCGCTAACTCCAAAGAGGAAAAGTAGACTGAATGAGGTCTCGTCCAGCCTACTCGTCTTCCTTTGTAGAGGTGTTTTTCGCTTTTTTTTGTTTGTTTGTTTCTTCAAAACCGTGCTGCAAACATGGATGCGAGAACCAGCAATCAAGTTGCCCGCTTCCCCACCTTGATTCCAAATGTCGACGCGTTGGAAAATAACGGAGCCGGAGAAACTGCGCCCTCGCAATTCCCGTATGGTGAATGCGCTCGTAAAATTGCTCCGCCCGTGTCAGCTTTGTTGCCCGTGCCGTCAATATGACTGGCACTCTGCGTAAGGGAAGAAGCGTTTGTGCGAGATGCTTCAATTCACTCGTAAGCCGGTGTCAAGTTCGAGTCGTAAAAGCGATTCACCCTCACGCGTATCGCTGCTCCCAGCGAATGCAGCCGTATAAAGAACACTTCCGGGCAAATATGCAAACAGCTGAGACGAAAGCGCGATTTAGTCATTTATGTGCTTTCTTTCTCTCGAGAAAAAGGGATGCTCAAGGTTGCTTTTTCTACACCTTTACAACGGAGAGAAGGGTCACCTTCTTTCTCTCCTGTTGTATGGGAGTGCAAAAGCTGACCGTCACACCCTCGGCAGGGCATTTTCGAAGAGTCACGCATATTGAGAACAGCCCAGAAGGAATTATGGCGGTGTCCAGGGAGCCTTCTTTGAGAAGATGAATACGCTATTTCTAGTTTCCACTGTTGATTTTAGAAACCAGCCTACATTCTCTCCCCCAAAAAAGCGCGTCACCGGCCTTACTGTTGCCCGGCCATCACGAGGCAATGCTCTAGTATATATATATTATGACTTCTCGGTTAATTGACCTCCACCACTTATAACGTTTCGGTTGGAACGACATTTTTAGTTGGTCGCGAACTCGGGAACGAACAAGAGCCACGGACACGATGATGACGAACCCACCCAGAGATGATGAAGATGGGTAGACAAACAAATAATAATGATTACAATAACCATACAAATCAGGAAGAAGCGCATAATAAGTGCCTATAATATATTCACTCTTGGTCAGCCTACAAGAAGTAAGAGAAAGAAAAAAGAAAGCGGACTGGGTGTCTAGTATATGCCTAATGCTCTGTACGGAGGATAAATGAAAAATTCGCTTATACAGGGTGTCACTGGATTTAACGTTTCCACAAGCAGTCTTGTCTTCAAGTTGCAACCTTGAAGACAAGGCTTCAAGAAGACAAGTCCAGTTGTCAAAACATTGGCTCCAGAGACACCCCGTGTTCACGAATTTTTCACCCCTTCAAGTTTCCATCTTCCTCTGCCTTTTTTTTTTTTTTTTTGGACTGCACAAAGAATGTCACTCTACAAAATAGAAGGTCTGAAATTCTTTCACTACCGTTCTGCATTAACCCGTGATGATACTAAGTGAGAAATAATTATTTAACATTGATTCATATAAAATTATATATACACATTAGGATTCATTCACTCATTCATTCATTCTAGCCTGCTTCCTTTGTCTTATACTTGTTGTCTTATTGTATCCTATTGTTAGTTAACGCCCACCTTCTCTTGTGCCACTAGTTTGGCAACACGGAGAGGAAGGTTGACGACACAGGCTGTCGCCAAAAGACATTCCAGGCTGTCCCAGCGTGCCGCATTATTTGGCACACATTAGTATATCGATGGACCCCTATCTGTTATCACAGCAGGAAACCCAGAGAGGACCCATCAATCGTGCACGCTCAAAACAGCATCTTGGCGTGAAGCGTGCCCGTTAATAGCTCTCAAAGCTCTTGCTTCATTTGTATTGCATGGGCGCAGCTGGCGTCATACCGAAACGCTGCGCGAGAACGCCCGGAGAAGTCGCGTATGCCTCGTTGATTAGTTGATTGTTTGATTTTAATAGACAGAGCAGCACATTTGATTAGATGGAATGTCACGTGATTTATTCACGTAAAAACGTAAACGAATGACGAGGGACGTCAATGGGCCGAAATCCAGGCAATAGGAAAGCTCGGGTAGCATGGCTACCACTAACGCTGTGGCCTTGCTTTCTTGCCTGCTTCGTCATCGTCTCGTATTGTTCACTACATTGGCCCCCCGGTGAATAGCGTAGCCATCCTGGTGACCTAAGGCGTTGTCAGTATAGCGTGGTCATAATAGACCTTAAGGACACTCACATGGACATTTCCCTATTATGGCGACGTAAGTGTTGCGTCGGTGTCAAAGGCTCAACCTCATAATTGACTGGAGGTGTACGAGCGAGAATGCGGTATGGCCCGTGATATCGGGCCTGTAATTTCAACGAAAGGCCAGGATTATTCGATGGAATCCGAAGCCAAACGAGGGCACCTGTCGTACAAGTAGGGAGAGGTCGGTCGGTGTCGTGCCTTAGCTTATGGTGGCATTGGTCCTCGGTTGTCAGCGAACGAACCAATTCCTTGCAATCTTCGGCGTACCTGGTAACATCACAAATGGCAGTGTATTCACACGAGTCATGCGTGTAGGGAAGCATAGTGTCCAGCGTGCATGATGGTTCGTGTCTCTACAAGAGAAAAAAAAGTCACAGTTTCACCGCAAGGGTGAAGCAATGAATGCGATAGCAACAAATTGTAATGTTATGTGAAGTGAGGCTGGCAGCTAACTCTTTTGGATCCGATCTCACGCAACTCTAGAAAACGCTGGTTTAAGAGCATACGGCCGCTCCAGGGACACTCTGCTCACCACATTCTCTTCGCGTTGAGAGCGCAGCACGTAGAAGGGTACACCGGCCCCCCCGCTGTCGGCCGCCGAGAAGGGGAGATAACGCGTGCGCCCGCGACGACCGCGCTCGTAAAATCGAAGGTCGCTCGAGGGACCCCCCCCCCCCCCCTCGCGTCTTTTCACGCTCACGAACGACGGGTGGGGCCGGTTATATATATATACATATACATATACGGGCCTTGACGGCGAAAAGCAGCCGAGAGTGTCCATATAATTGCTATCGCAATAAAAGCGAAAAACCTGTGGTCGCATGCGTAGCGGTGTTGTACGCGTACGTGACGAATGGAAGAACGGTGTCCCTAATTGGTCTGGTCTGATGCGGTGTACATTCTGTCAGCATGTCACCGATAGCACGATTCAATCGTTCAATGAGGCCATTCGTTTACAGATGATATGCGGTCGTCATGCGATAACGATATTGCACTTAAGGACCAAGGCTTGAAGATCGTCATACAGGAAAACACGACCTCCGTCGCTCAAAAGTTCACAGGGGAGCACCGTGGCGAAGGACAATGTCTCGTATTGTTCACCACAGAAACAACAATATATTATTCATGTATGGAATTTTTACGTATATTAAACAAAGAAGCTAAAATAAAGTGCGCATTTAGTTTGTAACTGAACAAAAATTATACGTAAAGGTTCTTAGCAGAGGGCGCTCTGGACTCGAAGACTTTGAAAGTTGGACTATTTTATAAAATAAAGTCTCCTTCTATCGGTATGACGGAGACGCACCCGCTACGCAAAAAAAAAATCGAAATGTGTGAATATGTTCAAATTAACAAAGTTCGTTTTGTTTATCTATGCCACACGTGAGGAGGGTGATCGTAGTGCACTCACGAGTCTCGGTGCATACGCACATAGCAACCACACTAGTGGCTGCGTTTCCCCTGAGAGTACAAATAATTCATGCCCCCTCTTTTTCCGTGTATGTATCAAAGAAACAACAACCACGTTACGCAGGAAATGATGGTCTCGGCCGTCTTGACGTGACTCTTCGCGCTATCTAAGGACCGAAATGGCACGTAGCTACTAAATTCCACGAAAAAATGGGTTTCTAGGTCACTTTCGAGGATTCTTTTTTTTAAAAAGAAAAAAAAAAGAGAGTACTTGTTTTCTTTTGTTTGTTTTTTTTTTTCAACCTTTTGTCATTGCATAAGAAGCACGTTATCGGAGCGCACAGCAGGTAATTTTTTTTTATACAAGCCCGCAACATTGCATTACGTAGCATGCAGCTGATAAATACAAACACTTAAAAACAACCCTTACAAATTTTGGCGCAGCCCTACGCGACAGAATGGCCAGTGACGGTGCTATCGTTCGCCGTAGGGATCCAGAAGACATCTTTTTTTAATTTTTTGGTTGTGCCTGCCGGAAAAAGGCGCTCCATATTGCTGGCGCAACTCTTAGAATACATATTGAATGCACAAAAAAAAAGAAAAAAAAGCAAGAATGAGGGATAGTGACGTACAAAATAAAAAAATAAAGAAAGAAGAAACGCAGTAAATTTAAATTTTGTTGAAGGAACAGAGGTCTCGGCCTTATCAGTGTATGTTCAAGCAAAATGCAGCTCAGCAAAAAGGTTTCCGTTAGAGCGTTGCGGTAGTTTGGCTGCAAGGAATGCGTTTCTCATTTGTCATCAACGCGCGATCATAATGTGTCTGTGCTCCGGCCTCATGCCCCAGTACGTATAATCATGCTCTGGGCGTTAAGGACCTTGCTTTTCCTGAAAGCCAAAGGATCACACTTAGTCGCGAAATGAGTTCTTTAGCTCAAACTGTTCGTAACGTCGGTTGCTGATCAATGTGACGAAGTGCATTTTCTAGCAAAAACAGTCAGCCAATGAAAACCAGCACTAATCAGCGAAAGACTTAGTAATTACAGGCCAGGTTTATTTTTTAATTAAATTTGGGGTTTTACGTGGCAATACAGGCTGATGATTAGGATGAACGTCGCAGTGGTGGAAAAGGGGGGGGGGGGGGTCTAAACAGTAGATTTGAACATCTGAGGTGTTTTTTTACGTGCATCTAAGATAAAGTGCGCGATCGTTTCTTTTTTTTTTTTTTTTTTTTGCATTTTCCCCTCATCGAAATACTGTCGCCGCCGTCGGGAATCAGTACAATTTCATATCCGCTAAGCTGTGGTTGTGGCTCATTTTAAGCTCATCTGTGTACAATGTTGGAGTAATTATCTCTGAGCAAACTAAACATATGCACCGTGCAGCCTTCATTCGCACGTATACCCTCGACTCGTCCTCAGCTTTACAAGCAGAATGTGCACCTTAGTCTAGACATGTAGTGGGTGTGTCCAGATGAGACCGAACACGAGGTCCTGGCCACCATTCCCGGTTTTGATGAAATATACTGTAGGCCTTGAAATTAGAGCCAGAACAATGACGTCGAACTTAGTTCTGTGAAAAAAAAATGTTCACCTGAAAAAAAATAATATACAAATTTTGGCGGCAAAAAACCGCTTTTCGCCACTTTCGTGATTTCCCAACTTTGAGCGCACCAAAGTAAAAAAATCGTGCACTTCTTGGTCACACTATTTATTCCCCTGAGAGAGTGAGTGATATACCTAGAATTTTATGAGTATATTAATTTCCTTACCTGTTGAAAACTTTAAAGGAAAAAAAATCGCTAAAAATGGCAAACCGCACAATATACCCGTATTACGGGAATTTATTGCTACAAACAACTTGAACTGAGAATAAGAAAACACGGTACATATTAACTTTGATACTTCCGCTTTTTAAAAAGATTACTTTCGCGGTTTCATCGCGCTTCGTTTTAATTAATTGTGATGAAACGTAAGTGGTTTACCAAAAACACCGAAGTTTGAAAATATTCTTCTCAAAAATGCCATCTTTAATTTTTCTTTAAAATCACTCTGATTGAAGCTAAGGATCTTATCTACCATTCTGCGTAAAAAGAACATTGCAGTATTTTGGTTGCCAACCACTTGTAACGCGTCACATGCGACCAAGTCAGCCTTGCGGCCGCGCCATTCGTTATGTGTTGAAAATCGGGTATAAGTTGTTTAAAATAATTTCACGCAATATAATCACAAAATAGCAGCTCCACAACAACAAATGCGCAGCCAGGTTGCATGGTACAGCAAGACTGGTCTTGCGATCAGACGCTTGAGAAATCCACGGCAGCGACCCCACAATGCGGCGGGCACTCGCATTACATGAGGGCCCGCCTCGACGGCGGACGAGCTCCGCTTGCGCGTGAAAACTGCGCTCAGAGGACGAATGAGACAAGGAATGCAGCCTGCAGTTCACTAAGAAGTGCTTCGCATTTAAAAACAAAGAAATGGTCTATTTTAAGCCTCCTGGGTTTGTAGGGCGTTTTGTCATGACGTATCGAGGGACATTAAAATGCGAAAGAATGCATTTTAGCCAATCATTCTCTTCATTCACCAGGGGACCTATCTTACGCTTCGAATTACACATAATCTAAAAGTTGGAATGCCGATGCATTTCTGCGTCTGCGAGATTTGAAGTGTTGGTAATTTAGAGATATCAATACAAGAAGACGGCAGTCATGATACAGGAACGTGCTACTGACTATCCAGGATGAGTATAAGACCCATTTGGCCGTACCTCGGAGATAGCTAAGGTTAATGTTGCCTTTTCATTACAAGTACCTGCGTTCTGCGGATCGCTCGATAGTTTGATTCTGAGTTTTGAGTCGTGCAGTCGTTACTGCACTTTCCCGTTCCTTTCGACCCTAAGCACAGCTCAAAGTAAAGTACAATCGAGGGCCCGTTCTTATTGAAAACTTGCTGGGACAAAACAGAACTTGAAGAATCTGAGAGAAATCCTGATGGAGAAATGGCAAAGCAATTACTTTGAGGGCAGCGCAGCTTAAGAGTAATTGGTGTCCTGTCGGAGATATTGAACTTCGTTGAGAACGAAGAAGATTTAAGTGGGAGGAAAATGGTTCGAGAATGGTCGTGGAAATTGTGTAGCAACTGGTCGGTCGATACAGAATCAAAGAAATAATTATGACTATTTTTTTAAAGTTATCTGAACATGATAGAGCTGGTGTATCATAACAGTTCAAACCAGAAAGCGACGAAGGCGCTGCTGAAGTTTTTGCGGTCAACCGGACTTGCCAAACGACTATGACACTCCCGTGCTTGAGTGTGTGCGCGTTTTCTTTCCCCCTTTTTTTTTTTTAATCACTTCCTTTTTTCTTTTTCCCTCCTTATCTTTCTATCCCCCCCCTTACCCCTTCCCCAGTGCAGGGTAGCAAACCGGAAATTTTCTCCTGGTTAACCTCCCTGCCTTTCACTAAACTTTTCTCTCTCTCTATCTCTCTTTCTTTTGATGTCGACAAAACATATTGAATACGTTGAACCATTTTATACCTTTTTTTTCCTACATACAGTTTTTTGTGTAACTGACAACTTACCACCTGCATGGTAGCGCGATATGTGAGACGCGTGCAATCATCCACGTGGAATGTTGTGCTACGGGAGTCAATTTGTAATCAGAGAAAAGGGTTGTTGTTATTGGTGTTAATTTGAAAATACTCGCTTGTTTTAGGGATAGCAGAAGGACTTATGCCGGTTGCTGGAATTCTGCATGGAAAACACGTATTTTATTTTCAACTGACAATTTCACAAGCAGAGGTTTGGAACAGCAATGGAGGCTTCTGTCTCCGTAGCCTGTGCGAACATCGCCCTTAAGGCACTTGAAAATTCTGCGCTTAGCTCATACAAGGCGGCTCCAAAATTGTTTGTCCTCTACGTTGATGATAGCTTTCGTGTGATCCATCACCAAGACGTATTGTATTGGCTTTTCTCGAGCATCTGAACTCTTTTGTTCCAGGCATCCAGTTCACCATGGAACAAGAAAATAACGGACAGATTGCTTTCCTCGACGTCCTTGTAAGACGGTCAGCCAAGGGATTTACAGCCAGTGTGTATAGGAAGCCGACCCACACGGGTAGGTTTGACTCTGCGCATCCTACAGAGCAAAAGCGCTCCGTTACCGTTGCTATCTTCTCTCGGGAAATGCGTATCTGCTCTGAGCCTGGTCTGCGCAAGCAAGAGCAGCAACGGCTACCCTTCACAGCTCCTGAGGACTCAACAATTGCGGTCTTCAGTTGCATACCCTCAAGAGGTTTGTGAAGATGACAGGCCAAAATATGCCGCCGTCCCCTACGCGCAAGGCGTCAGTGAGGCACTTGCAAGAGTGTTTCGCCCATACGGTGTTAAAATCACACATGTGCCGACGAACAAACTAAAGCAGAAGCTCGTACGCGTGAAGGACCGTTTGGAAAGCTCAAGATTTCCAGGGGTTATCTAGAAGATACCGTGCAAAGATTGTGACGCATCCTACATAGGTGAAACTGGAAAGTTTAAAAGAAGAATCCAGCCAGAACGATGTCAAGAAAGGCAATGCAAGCTTGAACGCCTTGGTGGATCATCACTTGAACACTAACCACATCGTCGAGTGACGTTTTGCGAGCATAATTGCGACAGAGAAGCGCCTATCGACATGGCTACTTTTATAATTTCTGCACATTCAGATGGCTAAAAACGCCTTTAACCGGACGCGGGGTAATCTCCCCAAGATATACATGCGCACTCTACGCCACCCAGCACATAAATAGTCACGCCATCTTGCATCCTCTTCATTGTGAACAAGGGACCCTTAGCGGCCCCGAAGCGTCAATATATGCTTGTTTTTCTTCGCACAAGGCGACCGCCTGTTTTATTTCTTCAATGAACTCCCCCTCGCCTGACGAGCTTTCGTCGAACCTTGGACTAGGGATGGCAGAAAAGCAATAAAAAACATGAACTTTCAGAGGAGTTTCAAACCCCAAATTTATTGTTTGGTTCTTCCTTTTGTAGCGAGCTCTTTATGTGAGGCAAACACATTAGGGTCTACAAGCACTGCTACACTTATTCTAACGATTCTGTTTTTGCTGCTATCTTTTATTATTTGTGTATAACACGTAGCTATGCATGCAGATAGTAACCAACGACTGCCATTTCCGGCAATGCTACATTCAAGTTACGTATTTGTCAACTTCGCTTTCAGAGCAAGCAGCAATGTTTTACCCCTTTTACCTAGCACTAGCGTTTTCGAAAACGCAGCATTAAGTGCAACTGGACATACTGAGCTATGCATTAGCAAAGCCCGCATCACAACAGCTTGCCTTCCAGTATGCTTGAAGCTATTAAACGGAAACAAGAACAACGGCTACAACGACGACAAGAGCCAGGAATTACGGTAGCAGGCTCGTATGCAGCCGTAGCCCACCATCCCGTACGGGCGCAGCTATTAAAATATTACCGATTATAGCGTCTTTGCTGATATCTCATATTGTCGGCTGATGAAATAAGTAGCAACTAAAGAGTGCTATAAACGCTAACGCTTTATGCAAGTGTCATAGTTTTTAAGTTTGCTTCCTGAGCAAGCAGGAGTGTCGTACAGGCAAAGCACGCTTTACAGGGTCTTAGTTTCGTGTTCAATAATTGCACCCAACGACAAACAGCTCAACGTTAGCACCGCGAGGCCAGTGTGACCGTAGTTACTAACTGTTGCAAGCTATATTAGCATTATTTGTACAGCAAGAAATAAATACACACTGTTCTATTGTTTTACCGAGCCATGGGGCAGAAATGCAGTTGAAATGTACCTACCATAAAGACGTCGACGTACGCCCTCTGAAAGCGGGATGGAACCCAATTTTCGTAGAATACGTCAGAGCATCTATAAATTTATTTAGGAGTACAGTAAACTGGACAAGTTGGTATTGATTCATTATGTTTACAGCGCGAAAAAACAAGGAAACTTACTAAGGCAAATTAAGGTGTCCTGTCGTATGTGTTCCTTAGTAAGTTTCCTCGTTTTTTCGCGCTGTAAGCATAATGTATAAATTTATCTCAAGTAGACACCACCTGTAGATTTATCTGGCAGTCAGAGCCATTTATAATTCTGTCTTTGCATTTCGCCTCCATCGAAATAACACGTGGAATGTCAGCACTAAGAGTTGAGCCAGTGAGGATTTCGTGCTTTTCGACTACACGCTGCTATCTCTGCTTGCGCAGTTGCAAACGCAGGAAACGGAAGTGAACGTTTATTGCGCACGATAGCCGTACGAGAGAAGGCATAACGGGCATGCGAGTGCTTTGCAAAACATAATGACAAACGATTGACAACATTTATCTCTCGTATATCGACCAATCGAGAGTTTATTTCGTCCTGACGTCACGTGAACAAACTGCTGACGTCACGAATGGTGCCGCGAAGACGAGAAATGCCGGGAGAGAATACAGCGCTCGTTTTTCGTATTTCCAGAGATTGTTTAGGGGCCCTTTAAACCAACGATCCGTTCAGAAGTTACACCATTGGGGAAGGGGGGGGGGGGGGGTTGGAACTACTTTTGATCACCTAGGGTTGTTTAACGCGCAGCCTAACTATAAGCGCACAGTCGTTTTTGCATTACGCCCGCATTGTAGGGCGGATGCGGCATCCAGTAACGTAATGTCGGAACTCATGCTGAGCAGCCCAACTTTATAGCTGCTGAGCGACCGCTGCTGGTCGAACACTCGTTAGAAACCCTGGTTATTTGCGACGAGGGGAGCTAATGTACCGTGCAAAACACCCGGTCAGAAGTTAATTAACTCGTGTCTAGATAAAATAACGGTATTTATGCCCGAGCCAGTCAATACTGTTGCAAAAGGTTAATAAATGTCATGCACGCAGATGCGTGGCTGCATACTAGCTGGCGAATGGTCCCTGGTGAATCGTTTTGAAAGTTTGGAAGTTTTTATTAATCCATGTCATTACAACCCAAAACCTCGTTACGCCTTTTATTCCCGCATTTTTACTAATTATGCTGAAAAGGTGCGGGCCCGCGAGACAAACTTACTCCGACGTCGACACACGTGCAACGATCAGGTCCATGTTAGCGTTAAACGAACCACGACAACGAATGACGTCACCTTTTTTCTAATTTCTTTTTAGTAGCAGTACCGCGGCTTTGCAATGCCCAGAGGGTTGTCCAGTCATTCTCAACACGTCTGGTCGACAAAAGGCATGTATGCAGCTATACACGTGGTTGCACATTTCCAGGCGACAGACTTTTAGCTAGTTTCCCTTGAACTAATCAGCATTTATTTTATTTGTGTTATGATGAGCGGAAGCCTTCTCTTCTCACCTTCTGTTCCACGAATTTTGCTGATCCTATTGCAAAGGTTAGCACTGACGCGCCGAACTTACTCCGGCTTCGCTGCGCGCTCAGTTACGAGGCCAGTGTTTACGTTAAATCTACAATGATCAAGACAGAGCTCAGCTTTTTGTTATTTCTTTCTTTTTATATGCCACCTCGAAAAGTGCAGCATTTGCGTCGACCTTCGCTGTCAAGCAGTGGAAGTTTCGAAATCTTCTGTCTGCTGAATGACAGACTAAAATTGATGTAACAGATTGAAAAAAAGGTTCCATAAAAAGTTGCCCTTTTATAAAACGCAAACAAAGCCTTCATGACTGATATGCTACATACCTGACAAGATGCGAGCAAAAAAAATAAATTGAACTTTCTTTTATATTAAAGCTTAATATTGAGTATAATACATGCTTACAGGTGTGAAAACAGACTCGCTTTGTGTAAGGACGTCCACGAGGGAACGGTAGTCGACATAATTCATCCAGCGTGCTATGCTTCATGGGGCAACGTTGCCCATGGCCTGTCCCAGAAAAGCAAAGAAGATTAAACCGATTAAGCTGATTAAGCCGCACATAGTTTCACAAGTTCTTTACCTTCAATTTTTCAGTGGGGGTCTCGAACAAACGAATAGGAAACATCCTGCTGCACGCGAACAATCATGTTTTTCAACGCACTGCAAACTTTATTTTTTCCTTCATTGCGGTGACGCAACATCTCTGTCGTACCAAATGAAATTGTATGATTAACCAGGGAATAGAGCAACAAAAAAAAACAGTTTAAAGTAGTATGGTTATCTGCCCTTCAAAATGCTGTTACCGAAACGCGATTTCTGCCCTTTCGAACCTAACCACTGCTTCTTGCCCTACGCTTATTCGCAAAAGCTTATATCGCTGTCAAACTTTATTTCTATCGTTTTTGTTACAATGATAACAAAAAATAGGTCGAATTATTACCCTTATGATGCCTTCTGGCTTTTAGAACTATCAATTTTCGTATTAAGTCACGCGGTAAGGACGAGACTTCCTGGAAAAGCAAGAAACAAAGCCAGTGAAGTACAAAACACAAGAGACATTTCGGCCCAACAAAAAAAAAAAAAAGCAAGCGTAGCTTCAGAGGAATA
Source organism: Rhipicephalus appendiculatus (assembly GCA_030522465.1). Lineage (NCBI taxonomy): Eukaryota > Metazoa > Arthropoda > Arachnida > Ixodida > Ixodidae > Rhipicephalus > Rhipicephalus appendiculatus. The sequence goes on along the minus strand of JALIZH010033007.1, from coordinate 3,627,006 downwards.
TAACTTGTCAGAAAGCTACCGGTCTTCGTTTTGTGTTTCCTGCAAAAAAAAAGATAGAAAGGCAGAGAGGGATACACAACAGTACGTTATTTGCCGGATACTCAAAGCAGCTTCCTTCTCTATCTGCTCTTCCATTATTTCAGGAATAGGGAGAATTACAAAGAGGCGCAGAACCGTCGCATTACGCATTTAAATCACTTCTAGAAAATAGAGTGCTTCTTCTTTTTTCTTTTCTCTCATAGCTTCAAGGATGCGGGATTCTCCAGCAGTTTCATTTCCTATTCCCGTCTCTTAGCCTTGCATGAATAACACCACAAAGAACGAAATGCGCAGCAGTTGTAATATGTAAAAAAAAATTGATGAAGTATAGAAAGAAATGATTGAAAAGATTTTTTTTTCATCATTGATTATGGCACGCAGAAAGCAATTTGGAGCCGAAACCTCAGTGGCATTCGTGGGTATTATAGATTCTTTTGTGACCCTTGCGTGCGACGCCCTTTAGTTGCTTATCTTCTCATGGAAGACAATATGTTTAACATGTCATGAAAGAAAGCTCCTTTGCGTGCCTTGAATTCCGCATAAGAGATGACATAGGGTTGAAGACCTCGAATAGAAAATTCCGTGTTTAATCGGAATGATTTACTGGGCTACAGGCTTTATCGCTTCATTGATTTACGTTGTCGATGTGAATGGACTTCATAGAATATGCTATGGACTTCTATTTTCCGAGGAGTTCACAAGAATGTCGAATTACTAGACGACGATAAAGTTTTGAGAGAAGGATTCTTTTTTTATCTGATCCCTGTACTCACTTCTACATTTTTTCCTCTCCTATTTATCTTCTACAGAATTTTAATGGGTGCTTCATGAAGCCGTCGTGTTCTACAAATCTTAAGAAACAATATTTTTCAATAGACGAAACAGATTTTCACAATATGCAAGCCTAAGGGTCCATACCAGTGCATGTTCTCCCGACAGAATCCCTGTTGGCGTGAAAATAGTTCGACGCTAACAGTGAAATATCTTGCGGCAAACAGTAGGCAAGCAACGCAGACTAGCCAATGAAGTTCTCTAAATCAACTGTTACGCACTAGTGACTCTGCAGCTTGCATTAAAAAAAACAATATTTAGCTTCGCGAGGTGAGAAGCTACTATATCGGTTATTACGCTACTCTCCTAAACAAGCAGCAAATTGAAAAAAAAAAGTGTTTTCTTTCACTCCAACAGTGACGTGCTAATTTTGTAGCATCTCCATTAATGTTGTCATTCCGCTCTCATTATTAATTGCCAGCATTAGTATGGGTAGTTCCTTGAACCATGACTACCGAAATCACAGTAGCACCCAGCCGTGATATCACATACGCTGAAGCAGCTTTTCTTCCGCCTACTTTGGCAAGCTCCTGCTGACGCTCGAAGCTTTTTCCGGGAAACAGCGTAGATGGTGACACGCCCGAAGGTGTTGCTCTTGTGCTTAAACGTTTCTGTTTGCTTCCTTTCTCATGGCAGTGTGCTATGTTTTTTTTAATAAGACAGAGAGCAAGAAACTGAAAAATACGGGAGGGGGGAATAATAGACATGAAGATAAGCAAAAATTTACTTCAACTGAAACCGGAATGTTTAAGGAATGTTTCGGAAAGAAAACAAAAACTCGTCATTAATACAACAGTAGCATACAACAAGAAACGAAAAAAAAAAGATCTGTTTTCCCAGAAGACGGCAGATCTCTTCAACAAAAGTTCACCCTGATCCGTGCATTCAATTCTATACGAACAATATTCTGGAGCGGCCAAGAAATACGAAACTCCGCTGGGTGTGGACAATAGAATGGGTACCCTAGAAGCTCTGCATTGTGTTATTATTTGGCCTGCCTGTAGCGCAATGGAGTCACTGCAGACACAACAGGGATGCGGTTTCAATGTAGGCGACTAGAAAGCGATAAACAGACACACATTAACTCATCTAAACGGATTCCATGCCTCTAAGGGCTTTATACATCCTTTTTATTTCCGCGCAGAGGTGTCTCGTGAAAGATAAATAATTCACGACATTCCTCGAGAGGAGACAACGCTCCCATCTTTCAGAGAGATGTTTTGAAGTCGAAGACGCTGCCAAGACCACAGACTCGAGATGGGCCTTAAATGCGTAAACCTTGTGTTGACGTTGTCGAGTTAACAGAAAGGAGCCGGCTCGCTACTGAGACTTGGAAACTTAAGGGAAGCGCAGGTCCTCAATTATGGCATCATGCAAGAAAGATCAAAACGAGACGTGGTAAGGGTATGAGATAACAAGTTACGTGGCAACAAATTTTTTTCCCAGACGCAATGGTGCTCACGTATGTTCCAGAAGGTTCTTCGTGTGAGAGGCATGCGCTTATTAATTTATTCACGCCTATCCACACTTCGCTTTCTGGAACAATATATGACTGATTCTTATCGCTGAAACAGGAAGCCTTCTCTTCTTTTTTTTCGCTCACTACTTTTCCTCCTTCAAGTGAATACACATTTATACGATAACATACGGCCTTCAAACGTCAGTTGTGCAACTACAGGCATCTCTTCCGGCTCCCCTAGGTGGTTCATCTCTTTCACTTGAGAAAAGAAGTAGGTGGGCAAAAGTAGGATGTACTCTTGCGTTGAAAGCCAAACGAAAAGCTAAAACTGCTGCCCAGTTCATTTCGTTGATTTCTCTTATCGTTGAACGGAGTTCTCTCGGCGGTACCGACAATTAGATTATAGTTCAAAGCCACAGAAAGTGATTTTTCGTGTGTGAGTTGAGCACATTACCGAAATTGAATTGACCCTCGCGGCTTTGATGTCTTAAGTTGTGTTAACGTGCGCCCGTATAGCTTTGATCGAGTGGGCTCATGCACTGCGAGTGAGGGCGCATTAACGAAATTCTTCTCACGTCTCTGTGTATGAATGCACACCGCCGTCCTGAGTTCATGGTAGCGTTCAGCGAATTGTTCGTGTCTATGTCAAAAACACTCAAAGAGAGCAGTTTCCTCTGCGATTTCAAAATCTGTCCCTTTCATTTCTTGTCTTGTCATGTGAAAACATCTGTGGTATTGCTTGCCGTAAACACGACACGTATAATCTGTTTTCGGAAGAATTTTTACCGTTTAGTCGAAATGATTAAGAGAAGACAGCATTCGCGCATTTATTATCGATGCTGCCAGCGAATAAGTACATGAAGTAAAAAACGACAACATAATTACCAACAGTGCAGATGAAAAAAGATAAACGGGTTTGCTGAATTCGACCCCAACCATTACTGGACAAAGATTTTAGCATGGTAGCAAAATCCAGCATTCGAGCGCCTCTCGTAACATGCGCAGGAGTGAAGTGCCGGAAATGATTGATTTTCTGCGTGCATGTGTGAGAAGACATGGCTGCGGGATCTGCAGGCATCTCCGTACAGCAGGGCTAGCCCACTGCACGAGCAGAAAATCGCAATTTCTTTGCAACGCCCATATCCTTTTATACAATCGTTAACCACGTGCTGGTACAAGTCTTATCTTTTATTGTGACTAGTAACTTTCAACAGCGGCAACAAACAGTTGAAAATCCTAAATGTGATAACAAGATTAGGGGCTTCAGGATAAGCTGTTTGATCCTGCCGTACAGAAATTTACGTCTCTTCTTCATTTCTTACTCATTACTTCGACGGAACGAAAAAGTTATTCTTTCCTTCAGGACAACACCAAGCAAGATCGAAGTCCTGAAGTCTTAGTCGCAAATTTACTGGCGCGCGGCAGTTTGCGCAGCGCCGTCGGGCAGGGATTATGGACGGAGTACTTAGAAACATAGCCCCGGCACGCAAGCTAATCCACCAAACATTTATGACTACATTAAAGTTGCTTTCCATTCCATTCTACTACATTAAGTAAAGCCTTTCTCGGTTTCTGGGTCTTACAAAGGGAAACTTGTATTTGAAAGCAAACTGGCGGGAAATAAATACGGTTTAGAACGTTCGCAGTGTGTGAAGTTGAGAACCACCTGCGTTCTTTTTCAGATGATTTAAATGGTGTATCCAGTCAGCCGGAGAAGGAACTGTCGAATAGCAGACAAACACCGATAACGTTTCCGGTGGAGGCCTTTTCGCTCTAGAGGATATCTTTATTCACTACAATCGTGGCACACAGCAAGGAAAAGCGTGTCTGTTTTCAAGTCCATGAAGCAAAAGTAAACACACTCGGGCCAATTTAGGTAAAAGTTTTCAAATGTAATTTAAAGTTCACAAATTCAAGCAGCTACATACATCTATAGTTTCTTTCACATGCACTCGAATACACTGTAAAGCTAGCTCTTCCTTTTCGTTTCTTTTTTTTTTTAGATGTGAAGCATCTTATGGCGAAGCTTAATCCGGTGGTGGTGGTGGTGGTGTGCGGCGTGACCACCCTTACTGCGCATGCGCAAACCTTTCAAATAAAAATAAAAATAAAAAACCTCCTCTCCCCTTCTCTCTCCTCTAGGCATCCCTCCCCGCGGCAACCACACCCTCACTGCGCATGCGCCTCCCCTCCTACGTTCCCCCCCCTCTCTCCTCTAGGCATCCCTGCCCGCGGCGTCCACACTCCCACTGCGCATGCGCGTGCCCCCCTCTCTCTCCTCTCCTACACTCCCCCCCCTCTCTCGCCTCATGACGCCGACGCAGGCAGCGTCTGCTAGCGAGTTTCTTGGTTGAAAAAAACCGACTGCTCGCGCTGCACAACCGTTCACTGGCCACCCCGTATATATGGCAATGGATCTTGACCTCCAAGGTGGTGCCGGTGGGAGATTTCTCCTGTGCGTTGTTGAACAATAAAATTCGCAGCGTGCGCGTTAACTAAAAGCGGACTGCGGGTATCTGTGTCCAGTCGGAGTCTTCTGTCTCTCATTGTCCATTAGCAGCGATTGGCATGTTCCAGTAGCAAACACCGCTCCATCACTGCGTGCTTTGCGCCTCCCCAGTTTTCTCTCCTGCGCTACGCTGCGATGAGCACCAGCGTCAACGCCACCGCCAATGTAAGCGTTAGCGCCCGCTGCTTCACATTTACACATGGTTCCCTTTAGCGGGAGATGGTGTAATTTTTTTGTTACATTCGACCATCCTTCGATGTTATGACATTTGTGAGAACATTTGCTGTCAATTAAGAAGAGAGAGAGAGATAACAATTAATAATTATATTGCCGCAATGCTAGCTTAGCTTATCGATTGGCTTATTACTCCAGGTGTCAGGGATCAGATATACACATTCACCTACACACTGAAAAGAGGGCGTGCTTTTTTACTGAAATTGGAGGAGAAAAGAAAAACGACGATATATTGCGCAGGTATTACGGCCTTTCTGATGCAATTCCTTTTAGCATATAAAGGATTTCTGGACTGCACTATATGTCATAAAAAGGGCCATGAACGCTCAGAAAAAAAATTTACAGGAAACCGAGGAAAAAGCTAGTTGAACAGAAACGGGCTATGTATGCAGGAACGAATGCATCTCCTATACAAAGGAAATCGCGATATCCCTTGGACAGAGTCCTGGTAATGTTTCCTTGAATCATCGCTCAAACCGAAATCGAGGCAGTAGGCGGCTTGGTAGGCAGACATAGACTGCAGTGGTTGTTCCCACATGAAAAATAGCCAGGTTGCGGCCGTATACGAAGAATCTCACCTACTCCTGTCATCATTTCCACGTTATTCGTGTATCGCTCACCGAATTCTCAGTTTTGCTTTTGTGGCGCTCCATTTTCTCCCCTTTTATTCAGTGCCACACTTCGTCAAAGCAGGGCCTAGCACAAACCGCTCGCGTGAGACCCACATACACGAACTCCAGTGGCACGCTTCTGGGTGTGTTCGTGTGAGTTGTTTGAACGTTAGCTTGAGTACGTGCAATGGGACAGAGACACCAGAATATAGAACATAAACAGTTAGAGCACGTTCTATCGGCGATACGTGTTTGGCCGCGAAACCGCTAGAGAACTGTTGCCAAGGCACCTAACTGACCGTAATCTTGACATTCTTATTTCCAAAAAATCAAACGTCATGTCTTTCCAGGTTACATTATGCAGGCTACTGTCACATCAAAACAATTTTGGAATATATTTGAGAGATTTAAATTCGGGAAGTGAAACATAGGGCAACGTGACCTGCCAGGTTTATACGATATAACGCCGTAGCACTTCATTGCATATATATATATATATATATATATATATATATATATATATATATATATATATATATATATATATTCCAGTGAAAAAGCAGCCGATTCACGGCAAAGGTGTTACTCGTGAAGAGTACATCTTTGCACCTCCGGTGATGCGTGATCTTTAATATCTCAAGTTGGACAATATAAAGCTGGTGACTTTCAAGGCGACCATACCCACGAGGTGTCCTTACTTAGAGTAGAGATAAAATACAACTATGCAATTACAATAAACTCATTCAAATATTTGAAAAGGCCATGAAAAACCAGTGCACACAATTACAGCCGACAACCGAAAGTTAACTTTGTAAAAGTTGTAGTATTTGGCGTGATAAGATAGAGAAGAGAGTGGAAAGTCCGTTTAATCACTGGGCAAAGTCTCTACAATGTGGGGGGCTCATTTTGCGAGCAATGCACAATGTCCACGTTAACCGCACGGCGTAGCGTAAGAACGCACAAGTTATGTTTTCGCACCCGGACTTGGTAAACTCGAATAGACTGGCTGTTTTAATTACGAAAAACGTGGTCGCCTGTCCTGACAAAAGCTGGGCACTGTGTGACACCTTGTTTCTAATTAAAACTTCATTAATTCAGAGCTTCTGACGCCAGACCTGTGCCGACTGTAACCAAGGCATCGCAGATGTCGCTGGAAAACGCAGAAAGCTCCTGGAAAATCTGCGTATATATTGCACAGGGCAGCCAAGCATAGGGCAGACAAGAAAACAACTTTTATGCGTTTTGTAAATAAACTGTTCAGAAAGGGCGCTTTTGGTGTGTGGCAGCGCGCTGCTGTCTCGTTCAACTGACTTCAAACTTCCCGGAATTGTTCATATACGGCATATTTTTTGTTTTCTTTGATGTGGGTCACATGCTGTGTCTCACTCAGGGAATGAATGGAGTGCGATGGAGTCCTTAAGGAAGTTTGTGAGTGCGAAAAATAAAAGAAGTGAACCAGGTAGAACCACCTATAACAAAATGAAAGTTATAAAGCCGACCTAATAATGTCTTATTGACAAAAAATATATAACCCATCTGGTCTAAGCTCTTCTTAATTGCTGGCCGGAATTTTTATGGCGCTTCTTCTCTAAGCCCTTAGTGCAACTTTTTTTCTTCACAAAGGCAAGCGTGAAAATTTTCTCGACTCCTCATGGAGTGAACTTTTTTTTCTGTGCAGTATTGTTTTTTTTTTGTTTTTTTTTCTTTCTTGTAAACATTACGCAAGTCACATAAAAACTTCATTTTAAATTCATACCTTGAAATGACAAAACATTTCAAGAGGAGGCAAGGACAAAATTTCGTGAGCTAGTTGCGTAAAATCCGTGGGGTGCGAAAAATGGCGTTTCGAAAGTGCGTATTTCACGACACAAACACATCATTTCGGAGAATTTAGTCGCGTAACTTTAAATGCTGCAAGCATCGAGGCGTAAGGCATGCCCCCGCTGCGCATTACGCAACGATTTGAATGCTCAAGCCGACGCGTTCGTTATACGAAAAAAAAAAAGCGTGCGTGCCTTTCCGAGTTCGTTTAGTATGCATGCTGGCTGATTGATTTGCCTCTCAATCACTACTTATAAGCAACAACAAATCAGCATGCCGTGCTTGTAAAACAAAATGCGCTTTTGACTTCTCTAATTCTCCTGCTGAGCTGCACCACATTTAGGAATGCTCTTATGGTTCAGTCCCTCACTTCACTTCTTTTGCTTAACACTTTGCTTTCTTTCACTCTTTCAGTCTGTTTTGCTGTGTATCATTTCTACTTTGCTGGTTTTTTTTCTTACCGTTCCTTCTTTTAATAGGGGGAAGAAACCAGGTACCTGCGGGCGGAGCTGTCCTCTTGCGGATCTTGGATCTGGAAAAAGAATAAATGTCATTGTACAATCATTGTGTTACTTTTTTACCCTGTGTTTAGTTTTTTTTTCTTTCATCAAAATACTTCTGTCCGTTTTGGAATTCATCTGAGCAAAGATAAAGAATAATTTCATGCAGAGTCCCCCGTTGAGACAGTTGCTCGGATATTTGCGTCTTTCACACAAGCACGATGCAATAACAATAATTGTTGGGGCTCCAAGTCCCAAAACCACGATATGATTATGAGAGACGCCGCAATGGAGGGCTCCTGAAACTTCGACCACCTTAGGTTCTTTAACGTTGAACCGAGTCTAAGAACACCGGCGTGTAGCATTACGCCTCCATTGATATGTGGCCGCCGCAGGCGGGATTCGATCCCGTGACCTTTGGGTCGGCAGTAAAACAACTTAACCACTAGACCAGGGGTCTCAAACACGTGGCCCGGTGTCCTTTCACTTGCAGCCTGCCGCTTCACACGGAATAAAGTTTTATGACTTTGGTAATTTAGTAATCGCATGAATTTCTCCTTCATTGCAATTAATATCGCATTCTTCGGGTAAGCTACAAAAACAGGACTTGTCTCATGCATTTTTTGTTTTCGTGAGGCACCCCATGCGGCCACTATGAGCTGAATCATCACCGTGTCACGAAACCTCTATATTTCAGAATCGGCGTCCATATTTTAGCCATTGTGCAAAACAGTATCGATATGTTTTTCGAATCCTCACGTCAAATACCCTTCAGAAATGATCCATACATGGGTTATGCGAACGGCGTTAACTCAAATGGCAATGTTAGGAGACATTTTGTTCAAACTCACTCCCCCCCCCCCCCCCCCCGTTCCCACCATCTTCACTGTCCCGGCCCTTGTGGGACTTTATCTCCTGAATGCGGCCCGCTAGCCAAGGTGAGCTTGAGACCCCTGCACTAGACGATAGCGGCGGGTCGAGCACGATGCAACAAAAGCTTGTTGTGTATTCATTAAGCATGAAACATTCATGAACTGTGAATTTTACCAACAATAATCAATAGCACTGACACTATGGACACGCTTTAACGAAAATCTGGTGACCGGGACACTTCTGCGTCCTGTTATGCCTTGCTCCTACTGCGCTCGGTAAATAACGATCTTTGATTGCTTTCGTAGCGTTTAACAGCGTTAACTAGCAAGCGCAGCCAACCGAGGCACGAGAGGTACGCTTCTGGTATGAAAGATAGGCAGGACACTCCGGCAAGGCGTGATTCAAGCATATCGTGGCTTGCACGTTTTTTTTGTTTGTTTGTTTTTTCCTGCGGGCTTACCTTATTCCTGCCTCGTAAAGGGCAATTAACTGCGGTCATTCGCACCTTAATTGGGCGTAGCCTCGATGCTAACATAACACGACAAAAACAAATACGAGAGAGGCACCACGGATTGCACCAAGCGAATGAAAAATTCGCCACCTGATTCGCCGATCTTGTTGGTTTCGCCGTAGGGTCACTGAAAGATAAATAAGCGCAGCGTTTGCCAAAAGCGCTAACCACTGCCTCCCGTACCCTCACCACACCTTTTTAGCTATTTATGTCCTAGTTAGACACTGAGTGCGACGTGCGCTCCCACAATCTCTAACGAAGAATAATTAGCTTTCATGGCTTAATGAGCAAACTTGACTCCGACTTTCTCTTTATGTTCTCTTGTACAAAAAGACGCGTGCGTTTATTCACTATATGACTCATAATGGTTTATATAAAAGAATATCTTCACGAGATAACGCTGCTTAATTCCTATACATTGGTCTATATAAAATAAGCTATTCATTAGACAACGCTACTTAATTTCTACACATTCAGCCTATGCACCTTCAGTCGGTCTTTACGTTTTAGCTGCTATTTCTTGATACAGTCTAACTCACTTATAACATTACTCAAGTTCCATAAAAAGTTTATTGTTATAAATGATAATTGCCACAAAAGGGTCACACGAAAAAAAAGAGCATAGGGGGGACAGCAAGCTCTTGTGAGAAAAATTTGATATATGCTGGGATATCCCGACAGACACCAGTGATAAGGATGACAAAAGTGCCGATATTTCGGATATGCTTAAAAATTCAAACGCTTTCACAGGGCCGCCACAAGCCCTACAGAGCGAATGTATGACAACGTCTGAAGTTCTTGGACTGTGAAACTCATCCAAGTCTGAACTTTTTACTCAAATCGTATGTCCAAAAGTGCATTAAAGCCACCGCCACTCTTACGCCGAAGTGTATTTCAAAAGCCGGTTTTGCCGCAGTGCCCCAACACGGTGAGGTGAAGCATACTGCTGGTTTGAAGAGGCGCTAGGGGACGTTGGAGATGATAGCGAGGGTTCAGCAGCTTGAATTTCTCCTTTTCTTCTTTCTCTTCAAGGATTTCACGTTGCATAACATTTCGGCGCGGACACCCAACAGCCAGAATTTATTGTTTCGCTGTACCAGTTTCGCTGTACGATGATTTTTACGTAGCGGAACTGGCTAGGTTTTTTTTTTTCTGAACCCTATGCATATAATCCACTTGAAAGAAAGTGACAGAAACTGGCGTACCTTCGAACTGCGACATTGAATCAAATGAACCGGAACAAACCAATCAGGGATATGTCAGGGACACAGCAGCGGTAAGAAAAGCGGCATTTTCTCAAAAAGGTGGTATGGATACGTCTTGCACACACCCACAAAGAAAAAAAAACGCAATCACTTTATTCTTGCAACCTCTGTTTAGACTTCCTTCTGACAGAAAACGTTGATGACACTCGCAAAATATAAACAAACGACAGTGCGTTCTGTTTGTCTAGGGGTGTGTGTTTTCGATACGTCAGGAAAATTATCAGCTTTGGGGGGACGTTGCAGAGAGGAATCAAGAAAAGAAGGCAGTATCATCAATCAACAGAATCAAAACTTTCAGAGACCGAAGTAAACAAGCTGACGATCGAATGATGTTTTCTAAAGTAAGAGAATTGCACGAGGAGGAGGAGGAAAAAAAGCAATAGAGAAGGCAGGGAGGTTAACCAGGCACATGCCCGGTTGGCTACCCTACGCTGGGGGGAATGGGAAAGGGGAGCATAAAGATGAGAGAGTGAGAAAAGAGAATTACAGGGGCCCCAAGAAACAAGGCGTCCAATAAGTGTAAGCAGAAAACGGTTAACTCGGTTTCCTGTTTACTTGTTCCACATGAGGGATACACTCCTAGGGCGATAAGGAAGCAAACAAGGAAGCAAACCGATCGGAAGCAAACCGATCGCAGCGCTCGTAATCGAACCCGCATCTTTCGGATTAACAGGTTATGACACTTTGGCGTTCTTTATTTTTGTGCTTGTTTCTCTATTTATCTCTGATTTTTTTTCTTTTTTACATTTCTATGTCCCCATACCCTTTCCCCAGTCCAGGCCGCAAACTGCATGTTTATCTTCCGGTGAACCTCCTCGCCTTCGGCGTAATACTTAGCTCTCTTTCTTTTAAGGATAATGATTCCTAGTACTTTACAAGATCGATGTGATGTAAGCAAGCAGCCATCCTTCTATATTACTTTATTTTTTTAGGAAAGACGAAAGTGACAGTGTGTTGAAGGGAGGCTATAGAGTATCGAGCTTCTTTAGTCTAATGCGAAAGTCCATAGCTACAACCAACGGACAGCTGCATTTTCTATGCCAAAGCAAAAAAAAAAGTTGAATGATGAAAATTTATTTCTCAATATGGTATACACCTTACTGACGCACCTGATAGTCGACCCAATCATTTACCCTTGCCATTTGAAGAGAACTCTTTCACTGGAGATTTAGGACCTATTTCTTCGCGGCTTCAAGGTTTCGAGCACTTCCCTCAAAACTCCGTCGAGCGCTTACTTCAAAACGGGGTTCGGATTTTGCCCGCACACTTACCTGTTGTTTACTAGTTTTGTTTCAACCTGTGGCAGTTACTTTTTTACTGCTGGAACCAAGTGTTTTCATTTGTCCTCAACCCTCTGTAATTCTTTGCGAGCGCCAGAGGCTGCAAGCACAAAGTGAACTTAGAAAAGAGAATGACAATCTCAAAATGGCTCCACCTTCGCAACGGGCGACACTTTCTGAAAAGGCTCCACTTTCCGATTCCCAGGGAGCAATTTCAGACAAAGGTATTTTTCCAATTTCACTTTGCGCACGAAGCGATCGATCGTGATATTGCATGGACTAAAACCTGCCTGAGCGGTAACATGGCGAATGTCAGCAGCGCTACTGCCACCGGCTGAAAGCAAAATTTTATGTCGTGTCATACGTTTTTGCGTCTTCGTAATACCAGAGTAGCAAGAGCAAGTGGCTTCGTTATTAAGGCGAGAACCTTAGATGACTCATAAAACGTGAAAAGTAACCGTCGGCGTCAACATAAATGCCACAAAAATTACGTAAGCAGGGCTGACGTCATCATGACGTCACATAACATGACGTCACGTCATGACGTCATCACATAACGTTGTCGAATGGTCAAAGGCAGGCCGGATTTCGGAGGAACTGCAGCACCACGAGGTTGGGGGGGGGGGAGGAGGGGGGGGGGGCTGGATAGACAGAGAGGATCATTACGCAGACTAAAAAAAGATTACCATGCCTTTCGCTTTTGCTGTGTCTTAGGCGAATGCACAACGGAAAGGGCCGTGTGACTTTTCTTTTTTTTTTTTTGGGGGGGGGGGGGGGAGGCGGACATAAGGTTGTCCTTTAATTGTAGTAAAAAAGCAATACGCGACAAGGATAGCCATCCGAGAGGAAAGAAAAGCGTGAAAAGGCAGCGCAATAGTTTGCCAGCTTTGACGCTATAGTTCCGGAAAGCCTCTTTGCAGTTCCCTCATTTCCATGTGCTTCTCCTCATTGGTCAGTCTAATACATGACAAACAAAACTGGTCGTATACACACCTATTCGGGTATGAAAACGGAGCCATATTTACTGACAGTTAGTGACTTTGTTGGGGTTATATCAAATAGCAAGAGAGTGGGCCAAGCTTTGAACTATAAAGCATTTTGACGACCTGACGGTTATGTAATTTATTTTTTCTAGAGAACAACCATTCGTTATGCCCCGAAACTTGGACCCATTCGAATACGAAGCTGCACTTGGGATGCGTTATTTCACAGTCCGGCCAAGGTTATTTTCCTGTTTAGCTGCCGGGCTAAACACAGAGTGTGCTCACTGGCTCAGAAAATTAGTTGGGCTCTCCTTGGATTCATGTAAATTAGAAAAAGCGCTCAAAAGTGTTTCGCTAACAATGCTCCGTTATGCAATTTTTCACGCTCCAGTTAAGCTTAGTTACTGAGACCTCATTTCAATGCCGCATGTTTAAACATTCATGCAGAATCAAGACAAAAGAAGGTAACCAAAACGTGGCAGTGGCTGTGCTTATTTTTCGAAGAAGCGCTAACAACATTGGGATGAGAACTCAGCACGTATTTTCATTTCCAACGTACGCTATGCATCAGTGGAAGCGTGGCTGTTTCTTTCCGTCGCGGATGGTTTCCAGAGATTCACGCAAAAGAAAGAACGCAACTGCAGGTGTAGTTGCAGTCTTAACACCGCGATAATTGCCGGCCTGTCCTTATCGCATGCTGGCTCTGCTGGCCGGGAGTGTTGACTCGCCATCGGCTGTGACGTAACGAAGCCCGCATCCCCTAGTGCTGGCCGCGCCGACTGATGACAGCTGGGGTCAAGATTATTTAAAGGTAAACATAGCTAGCCTTAATGGTAAACATAATTAGCATGTATACTTTCTCTAAACATGGGTGCGATAACAAAAATTAGCTGGTCTACAGTTTCAATATCCTAATAAAAATGCTTTCGTGGCCAACACAACACGTCTGTATATTTTCGAAGCTTAACTTAACAACCTCAAGTTTTTTCGTCGAGCAACATTGCAGTCCTCGGTCCTATAGACTGCATACGTTATCTGTATTCGTGCTTTAAAAGTGTGCAGTCATATGCGAAAAAGCTTGCGAACCTTCGTGGCTATTAATTTTCCTCTGACTTGACCCTTTCATAAAAGATAGCTCTCGGCCAGAAAGTAGTGCTTCACCGTGAAAAAAAAATATTCATAAACAATAGAATAGAGCTGGTGAAGAGAGATTCGCATGTTATCATTTTTCTTTCACTAAATACGTGTAAGTGTTCCCCACTCTTGTGCATTTTTTTCATCCTCCTCTTTTTCCTTTCGGCTACCGCAGCCAGTGAGGCGTTTTAATTGCTTTTTTCTGCCCAGCTGGTAAGTATTATAACTTGGGGCCGCGTGCAGTGTCAATCACGGTTTCCTTGCACAGCTGTGGCGAAATTACTTTGTCTCGTAAGTCGCCTTATCCGTCTCCGGTTTGACGAGACCGGGTGTTAGCCATATTGTAGACGTATTATTTGATTTTCCTTCTTACTCTTACGTTACATTTTATTATCTCATTTTACTTCTTACTCTAGTGGATATATTTTTGTCGTCCGCCCACAGTCTGCACTGAAAGTTCACGGGGAACGCAAGAAGTAATAAAATAATTTACGCGAAGCTACTCTCGGTGATATCAAGCCTAATGACGGGAGTCTTGTGTGTTCTTTGTGTTTGCGTGTGTGTATGTTGCGCGCACACACAATACTTGTGCGAGTTTGAGTGGCACACACACACACACACAGTGTGAGTGTGTGTGTGCGATTTCCAAAATCAAAATTTTGTCACGCCATTTTATCCCGAGACCTATATTAATTAACGCATACGTATCAGCGGTCCATAGATGAGACATATAACACAAAAATGATCATGCAAATAAAAGTTTCGGCTAATAAGATATTATACGGATTCCTTTTTGATATTCGTTTACTTTTCTCCATCTTTTTCTACGATTCACCAAAAGCAATGATAGGATACGAATGTTGCGGATGTTCATGCTAATACGTTGCACTCTCCTTTGCAATATACCTATTTCATTGCAATGTGCGTCTGAAAGGTATGTCGGTTGTTTCTATGCGCTCAGTTCCGCGACTTCTTTTTACTTTCCCTACACCATTCCGACATAAAAAGTAAGAGAAACCAACTGATTACCTCGAATAGCGCTTACCCAGAAGAACACCCTAAAAAGTAGGCGAATGCGTAGAAGCTATAGGAACACTCGAGAAGAAAAGCAAACCCGCATTGCACGTTGAAGATGTTTTACACCCGCACATTGAAAGCCCTCAGGGCCAGTTATCAGAAGACGGATCAGCGTGGCGGCTGTGAGACACAAAACATATGTGAGACACACACACAAAAAAAACGAAAGGTTTAACAATACACTAATATGAATCATAGTTGTGACAGAACAATATGAAACACCCAGAAGCACAAGCCCTTTATACTCGTCGGTGACTTCAAAGTAGAAATTATGGACCTTAGGACCTAGCTTCGCCCACTAGTCATGATTCACTTCGTGCAGATGTGTGGATTTTTATTTATTATTTTTTTTTTGTCGTAGCACCAGTAACCAGTGACTCTTGCTTTTCTTCCAAGCACTCCGGCCGAGCACTTACTTGCGGTTTTCTGAATATGTATAAAAAATCTAAAAAATAGAAGTGATAGGAAATAATAATAATAATAATAATAATAATAATAATAATAATAATAATAATAATAATAAGAAGAAGAAGAAGAAGAAGAAGAAGAATAGCACATTAGATAGGAATGTTTTGTAAAAGTATGACAGGGGCACTTTCCTCGTCAGGTTGCAGCGGTAGAGGTATAGAAGCCGGCACTCAGGTAAGAAATGTAAGCATTGTCACCAAAGGACATCAAGCGCCTGCACGCATGCGTGCGCGGCAAATGGATATCAGTCCCCAGGCATGAAACAAACATGCACACAGTATCAAAAATGGGAAACAAACACAAAGGAGACGTCTGGGAGGCGGCTAAAGGAACATTCCTTTAAACCTCGGCACCTATCGTCATTCGAAGAGAAGCGGCGAACCAAGTACGGTCGTGGAGTGGGTAATCTTCCCGAAAGAGCGCAACTGGTCGGACAGTGGCTGAGAAGAAGATGGAGCAAAGGGCTTTGAGGATGTATGGGGGTGGTAATTTTGCGGCGCGCCCGTAAAAGTAGCCACTGGGAAAGAGCCTAATCGAAACCATCCATTATTAGCTTTCGGGGGGCGAAGTGTTTTCTGCGTGAAGGCTCATCTGTGTGGACTGTGAAGCTACTGAAGAGTAGAGGGCCCTTTTACCGATAGGGGCTGAAGAGTCTTATTAAAGGATAAGCCTCAGATGCATCATCAAACGCGAAAAGCGGACCATCGGCGTCCGGTGTCAACCCGAGTGATGCAATAAATCATCATCGCGTGATAACGTCACATAACGTGACGTCACATGATGATGTCATCACGCGACATCGTCTCTTGGTGAAAGGGGGCCGATCCCGGAAGCAATGGAAAACCAGGTTCGGATGCGTAAAACTTCCGGGGGAGAGGGGGGTGTCAATGCAGTTGAGTAAGAATAAAAAGACGATGATTTTGGCTTTCAGTCCGTCTTCAGCAAATGCATAAGGGCCTGTGGGAGTACTTCTTGTTCATGCTTACACGGCATTTGCGTGCTCGTGGACTTCAAGATTGTTAAGTCGCAGTTAGTACACCACAGTTAAAAACAGTAAATAACGTTCTCTATGTTTTTCCTTGCGCAACTGTCTGGTCTGTTTATTTGGTTGTGTCTAACATATAATACTAGCCCTTCAATAAAAAAACGAAAGAGATTCGCCCTTTTTTCTCGTTCATTTTTCTTATGCTGAGACTTAACTACGTCAAAACTGCTCGCGAACGAAGACAATGCGCTTCCCACGACAGCGGAACAAGATAGCATAAAGTGGCTTAAGGAGGACAATGGATGTTTAGGGAAATGTAAATGAAAATGACTGACAGTTAGCAGTTGAATACTATAGGAGGAATGTTCAGCCGAAAGTGCGACGTGACTTCGATACCTATGACAATGGCCGTCTAGGCTTCACGACCCCAGTTCTCAACCCCAATAACTCGATCCTAAACGCACTTAAAATTTTTAACAATTAGAGGAAGCACTTTGCCGACTGGATGCTCGCATTGAAGTTAGTTCAGCCGCAGATCCATGGCCTACAACACGTTTTCTCCAAAAAATAGAAAAAGAAAAGAAAGCGTGCGATTCAAGTGCAAATCAGAGCAAGGCTTTAAAAGCCGAATGCCTTTTTTTTTCAGCGGCCGCTTGTATATACTCTGAGCGAAATGGAAATCAGCATCTACGTAAATTAAATCGCCGGACAGTGTATTTAGAACTTTGAAAAGACGTACTCTTTCACGAAAATCCCGAAGTGGTCTTTCAGTTGCAAATATACCCTCGTGTCTTTTTTACACGAAAAATCAAATAGGGCATAACGCTGTCTTTTTTTTCTTTTTTTCTTCTTTTCTTTCTATGGGAAGCTCATAAAATGCTTCTACAGTAATGCCAGCTCTACGCAGAAAATTCGTTCAACTTAATTTTGTTTCACAATGCAACTCTGATACTTATGAGTCTTAATAAACATTTCTTTTTTATGGGGCTCAAAACAAACGTTGTAAAGGGAAGAGAAAAAAGAAATTCTTTATCTTCATTCAGGCGTTGTTCAATGTTGCCGTACAGATACATTCGGCCTCTCAAAAAGTTAGCCTATAAAACACTGTCGACATGCTAAACGAAGCACGCCAAACAAATTTTCAATTACACCTAGTTTAGGTTTTCGTAACCCTATTGTAGTGGTAGTCTACTTTTTCCCTTCTACCTACAGAGTAGGGCAGTCGAGTGTTCTACGACACAGCAGGGCTCTGTGGTAGAACGCTCGACTGCCACGCAGAGGGCCCAGGTTCAAATCCCATTTGATGCTAGACATTTTTTTTTTCTCATTTCATCTTCTATTACTTCACGTGATAGCGGTATACAGACACCAGCGGCGGTGACGGTGGATAAATGCGGCGCCAAAATCGGCCTGTTGTTGGGATCCCAAAGCACCTTTGGGTGTAAAAAGCGCAAGCACTGAGAGTATTTGTGTCCAGTACTTTGATCGGCTACATATAAATGCTATTTAAAGAAAAAATACGACACGTGGATAGCAGGGTGTGTTGTGCATTTGCTTTTTTTTTTCGTTTGGTGCACAATGACACACTTTGCTGAGCTTGATTGCGAAAATGGTTGTAAACAATAATGCAGGGAATTGACACAGTAAAGCGTAGAAAATTTGAAACTCGAAACTCGCTGTTTGTTGCCGTGTAAGAGCGTACACAAAATGCAAGCAAACACCTGCATCGATCAACGAATTTTACAGCAGAGCTGTTATGCACGAGGTTGGACGCATGTTGAAGACAGAGAAATTATCATCATTATTACCCGCACGCACTCTCTTCTTCAGTGTCTTCATCTGCTTCGCAGCCAGCTACTAGCGCCATTTCTCCAGCGTGGGATGCAATAACTCTTATGTGCTAGAGAACGAGTACAGAGAGAAAGAAAGAGAAATAAAGATAGAGATAGGGCTCTGGCGACCAAAAAAATTGCTTGGCGACAGCAACCATAGTCATGCATAGTATAGTATAGGAAGGGGTGGGAATGAGACCGGTGAGAGAGCAAAAGCCTAGCCAAGCCTGGACTAGCTAAGTGCCCGTCAGTTCTCCTGTGACCCAGCCTTGCGCGACTTTGTGCAAGCTGCGCTAATTTTTTTTTTTTGCTGTAGTTTTCTTCATAGCTTTTGGTGAACAGTTAACGCCGAGGTATGGGTGAAGGATACAACATTACATCAATATCAGAAATCATCATTCGCTCATTTTTTATTTGCTATCGTACCTCCTGTGAGAGTCAGCTCTTTTTGTAAGCGAGTTTTCTATCCCACCAAGTAATCAGGGACGTCAGAATTAAGCCGAGGATCACTGGTCAATAGCTACGTACATCTTGCTGTTCTAAGCTACGCTGTCTGATATAGCTGGACCAAGACAGGCGTCTGTTCGCCTCTGGCGTCACAACCGTCTATATATTAATCAGAATGTTCCGCTCTGTCGAGGCCATTTCAATTATAGCCCGTCCTTTATATACTTCGTTAGCTTTTCGGAAGGTGTCCCTAAGTAGCAGGCATGGTAAAGGGCCTCCTGTACCCTTCATATAATAATTAGGTCATTTTTTTTTGCTGTTTCTGAAGGGAATCATCATGATATATTAGCTCACTTGTATTGGCCCTCGAGCTAGGTGCGGGAAAATAATAAAAATCGCTGTGGTTAATCACATCTTGCCAAAACGCCGATATGTTTATTAGGCACGCCGTAATGAAGGGATCTAGAAATTTCGACCTTCTGGGGTTCATTAACGTGCACTGACATCGCCTAGTGTACGCGCCTCTAGTATTTTGCCTGGATTTATTGAAAAGCTACCGCAGCGGCCGGCATCGAACTAGGTACGGGAAGGAACTTTGTTTTAAAAAAAATGAAACAGCAACTTAGCAATGAAGTTTTGTCGGTAAGATAATATTGTTTGAGCTGTATTCATAAAGGTTAAGAGGCGTGATGTTCCACTTATTTCTTGCTTCCCTTAATCTGATTAACCAGATGGTTCTCGAGGTAACTGTGGTTAGCTGTGAATTCTTGCACGCGAAGCTCTATATAATTTACATTACCTGTTACCAGAGGGCATACCTACAGGAAAAGGTAATGGGGACACGTTACAGTTAATTAGCATCTCCCAGGCGTGCAAGAAGCCACGAAGAGGATTAAGTAGAGGAGGGCATTCAAGCGGTGGGGCTATCGCCGGCAGAGATGCGGAACTCTTGAGAGGCGACGGCTGCTTCCGGCTGCTTGAGCAAGCAGCTCCCGTCGCTGACAGCCGCCGTGGGCATTCGGGGTAAACGAGCACGCGAGGAGAAGCCTTTCTTTATGTTACTTTTTTTTCTTCCATGCTTACAGCTAAGCAGGCACATGCTTCCTCGAGGCTGCTTGACACAGCGTGTACGTGTCCTAGTCGTCACTCCAGCTGACAGGTGTCCACAGCGGCTGCATCAGGAGCATGTCCGGTGTCACAGTTAAGTTGGCGTTGATTGATTCGTCAGCACTTCTTTATTCTTCTTCTTCGGGATGGCTGATACTCTTGGGACAGCTGTTCGTTTTGATGGTGTTTCTTTGGTAGCCCTATATAACCGTCCAAATATGCTGCAGGTGTAATAAAAAAAGTGATGTATTTTTGATAAACTAGGGACGATGTAAGCGGATTGATGAACACATTTTCTAATATTCGTACAAAGATGTACAGTCGGCTTCAGAAGTTTCGATTGGACTGTATTCGGTCGAACAGCTGTAGATGTTGGTAGTGTGTTTTAGAACAGACCTGAAATCTAAATTTAAGGGTTCCTGCCGAAGCCACGGGAATATTAGACTTTTTTCTTGTCTCTTGTCTATTAAGATTTTTCTTGTGTCTCTAGTCAACACTTTGATTTTGCATCTTCCTCTGAACTACGACAGGGCTGTGGATAGGCGGAGTTCCTTTGCTGGGAGCTTTTGGGGCTATTGTATATATGCTCCACATAGACATCTTTTGCTCTGAGTTTCTCTTACAAGCGTTATGCGCGACTTGCGGTACACATGTGCCTTCAAGGTAAATAATTGAATACTATAGGAAATAATAAACGCTGCAACAAACCTGCCCTTCATTTGCACGAAGTAATGCAAATACAGTAAAGTAAAAGATAGTGCTATGAAAAGTTACGGCAGCTTCGCACTAGTGGTGCCAAGCCAGAAAGAAGTGCGGAGCTGGGCGGCCTACTTGTCTCTGTTTAGTTTTCTTTTTCTTTTTTTTTCTCTCTGTATTTTTCTGTCTTTTCTTCATTGTTTATTTCTGTTTACTTCTTTCTCTCTCTCTCTCTATCCGGCTATTTCTTTCTCTTTTCTCGTCTTTCTACTCTTTTTTTCTTTCTCTTTCTCTATTTTTTGCTCACGTCTACTTTCTTCATCTCTTTTTCCTTCCTCACTAATTCTCTTCGTAAAGTGTGGTGTTCGCGTGCATTTAAAGCACCTCAATATGCTGAAAGACTCCCGTATCATACCATTCCTTATGTGCTCGGTATTTGTCTGTAATTAACGCAGTAACGTGCCATCGATCTCAAACAGCGCATACATATTGGTGCGATGAAGTTTCCCGGTACAAAATAAGCAACGTAAACTGGAGAAGCCGGTCGGTGCAGCCCCACTTGGCACAGCGTCGTGTTTCACCCGTATCGCTCCATACCAGCGTTGCGATCGTGTAAGTCTTTTTTTTTCTTTATTTCTTTTTTTTTTCGCTTTTTGCATTCAACCTTTTGGGTACTGAAGAGACTCAGGAATTCTCACCTGTTTAAAAAAAAAAGAGACAAAGATCAGAAACAAAAACCACAATACAAGAAAAAACTTACGGGAATTGTGCTTCCCCTCTTATCGCAACGCGCGGAAACTCGTTGAAAATGGTGGCAAAAGTGAAGAAGAAACAAATACAAAATGACATCTAATGTGTGTGAAAAAAATAAATGTGGAGTTATCCGAAGAACGTTGACCTACTTTTCTCGTTATTTTTGTACCGTATAGCGTAAAAAGAAAAGTATGCTTGTGTGTTGTTCAGTATTCATAATTCACCTTTCACAAAAACGAAAAATATCCGCAAGAGATGACCAGCCTGGACCGAAAGTTATTATCATTTTATTTATGCGAAGCAATATAATGAAACATCTATACAAGGTTTAGAGAGGTCACGCGAACTCTCACAAACTCTCGCAAGGCTTGAGTTTTGAGTATCTATATCGAACAGCGTACAGCGTTGCAATAAAAATTAACAAAAAAAAAAACCAGGAATACTGTACAGATCTACAGGTAAATTAGCGTAGAGAGATCAGTCGCCCGAAAAGAACCGTATCAATTAATAACTGGCGGTAATGGCATAAGAAGCATTTTCAAATTGTTCAATAATGTTTGAAAAGATAAAACATCCTCAAGGACGCGGCGATCCATAGGAGTATTGAGCCCATGTTTTAATTTTACGAGATTATTGTTCAGAAACGAGCACATAGCGCGGAAAGAAGCGTTCAACAAGCCATTGTAGTAAAGTGTCTGACGCATTATAGACAATGAGAAAGAGCAGGACCAAATATTAAAACAGTAGCAGGTGCAAAATAAATAAATAAATAAATAACGTTTCCGTTCAAATTGCTGCTGAGGCATTTTATTTTGTTTAATTTATCCCGTTCACGCTCGCGAGAACTTATGCCGAATTAAATACAGGTCATATAATAGTGCTGCTAGAAACTGCGCTGTTGACGTTACCTAAATTGTTTCGTGCCCTTGCATAATAATAATTTTTGGAGTTTCACAAGTCTAAATCAGGAAATGACTGTCAAGCACGCCGTGGTGGTTTGCTTCGGAAATTTCGACCATGTGCTGTTGTTTAACGTCGACTGACATCGCACCGTGCAAGGGTGACTAGCACTTCCCCTCCTTTGAGGTGCGGCCGCCGCGGCAGGGATAGAACCCGCGACCTTAGATTCACCAGCCGAGCACCGTAACCACTGTTGCAACACAGTGTACATTTCCTACCCTCAAAGGGAAGCATTATATCTTCTCGTTGCTAGAACGAACGATAAGTATCCTTTTGTGGACTCAGTCCCCTCACGTCCAAGTCAGACTTTTCTTTTATCCCATTACCTCTCACAATCAGCAGCTCCTCCTAGTGATAGATGTGCCCGCCTGATTGTCTTCAAACGCACAAAGCGACAAAGTCTACTCTAGTTGCCTAAGAACTCCTTTCGCACACAGACTTGTTATGCGCACCCTGTGCCGCTTAGAACTGCAAGAGACGGTTGTGCCTTCTGAAGGGCTAGCAACATCAATCTGTTGTGATAGTATCTTGCAAGACAGCCAGATAGTCCGTTTCCTGACCTATTAGTGCGAAAGCACCAGTCATTCCTTGCACTGATCAAAACGACGACATCTATGTGTTTTCGTTTTTTGAATACTCATAGTAATGCCCATCAGGATTCCGGGTCGCTGACGCTGAGAAATAACTGCGCCCAAATAATTTACTTTCGAAGTTTGTCGTGTACGGGTCCACGTCATGTGCTATGAAGTCTACGGGAAAGACAATCACGAACTTTACCCAGGTTCATCTGCGGGCGCTACGTTGTTACTGTGTAGCATTCTGTTTTATTTGAGGTTATTGTAAAATAACTTTTGCTGTTTTATGGCAAAGGGCACCAACGTAACGCAACAAGAAAAGAGAGTTCCGAATATTGCTTTCTCAACTTCCTTTGCCGGTTGTGCAGTTTGTTAAGGGGACACGTACAGTGGGAAAACTTCAGAGCTTAGGCAGATGAAATGAGTCATCGCTGCGATAACCAGGTCCGATCATATCCCCGATAGTCAAGGCCCGGTACATCAATGATTCCTGGGCAGCGTGGGCTCACGTCATACTAGATTGCTAGTTTCAGCAGATGAACGTCGGACACGCAACAATAAGCCGAACTGTCTAGGCTGCCATAAAGATGAACGGTTAGGAGTGGCCGCGCTTAGGCAAGGAAAAAAAACCAAGCGAGGAAGCACGAAACATGAACTTGTAAAAAGTGGTATGAGTGCAAGAGGGCGTCCTGAGCCTACTACAAAGGCTTCCTGAATGTGAAAGTACTCGCTCAGTTGCGTTGAAGTGACCAGCAGTTGTAACGCATAACCATGCAGCGCGGTGTGCCTCGTTAAATTTTAAAAAGAGAAATACTTTGAGAGAACGGTAGACGAAGGACAGGGAGGTTAACCGGGGAATGTCTCCGGTTGGCTACCCTGTACTTGGGAAAGGTAAAGGTGGTGCAAAGAATGAAAGAGGAGAAGAGAGTCTGTATCGACACGACTAAGTCATAACAATAGCCCTGCCTAAACATAACACGTCAACGCAGTCACTGAACTGTCGCAACGTGTCGTTCGGTCCTGATTCCCTAAGAAAGCAGTGAAGCGCCCTCACAGCGGCTTGCGTTTAAGTCCGGGTAGGTCAGTGCTCTAGAATTTCAAGTTTCCCGAGGAACGAAGGTTGTGGACTCATTTGCTAAATGTGGCGAGCCGTTTATTTTTCTTCGTCTGCTTTAATTCACTTTACTTAATCTCATAACAACCAGAATTCAATTAAAAACAACAAACAACACACTGCCCCGTTGTCCTTGGCTTCCCACGGTTGTGTGGGACAACAAATGTTGCTCTCATCAATTTCTCACCTTTCGTTTGCAAAATGTAGCGACAACACAGCTTTCAAAGCGAATCATATTGGCCTTCTTCTATCCCTTGGTATTTATATCTGTAACGTAACGTAATCGGCGATGCTTAACGTTAACCGTTGAATGTGTGTACCAAGTGTTTTGTTCCTCTCTCCCCCTTCTGCATGCCTAAGTTTCCTCCCTCCATGTATGCCACACAATCTATTATTTTTATAGTGCTTTTGTTATAGGTGCATACGTCTATATTTCTCCCTCTCTGGATACGCAGCTGTGAGACTACCACGTGATAAGCGCTTCCGTTTGGTGAGCTCCTCACCCCAAATCCGCTAACACACATCCTCCTGATTGGAACCCATGTAAAGTCACCATCTGATCGCACCACGGTCCACTTCAGCCACCAAGTCTGATGCCCTCTATTGTAATGTCGTTCCTCAAACCTCTTACATCTACTTCACCGATAATCCAATCATCGCCCAAAGGCGTCAGCATCGATTGGCCTAATCAACGATTGCGATGAAGTCTTTGTGTACACTAAGAATAAACAAGCTCTTGGAAAGCTTCCTTTTCTTGTTGTTCTTAGTTCATTTGTGGTTGAGCGCCCTTATATCTTAGACCACGCTGGTACTTTGATATTTTGTCTTGTCGCTGTTTGTTTGGGAAGCTTCAGAATGCCAAGCATCCGAATGCTCATTCTTCTCGAAACATGGGCACCACAAATCACCCGTGAGCTTTCGACAAGTGGACTTGTCTTCCTCAAGGCTAGAATTCAGTTCTAGCCTTGAGGAAGACAAGTACACTTGTCGAAACGTCGGCTCGAGCACACAACCCCTGTTTACGGATTTTTCATCGCAAGCTTCCATCTTCCACTTCTTGCCATCTTTTTTTTTGTTTTATTTCCCGTGAGCTTTGTTTCCTCTGAGTCCACCGCGGTGGTACAGTGGTTATGGTGTTCTATTACCAATTCGACGGTTATGGGGACGATTCGATACCGGTCGCCGCTGCCTCGTTTTGAAGGAGGCGAAACGCTAAAATGATCGCCGCCTCCAATGCTCGCAATAATCTTATGTTATGGAGTGGCCACTCGTTGTTAAACTGTTTCCTTGGGTTTTCATTTATGTGCTATATAATAGTGTGAGGAAAATAAAGAAAAAGTAAAGCCCCGTGACAAGCCGTATGACGGTTTCGGGATTTCTATTGTGCACTTGGGTAGAAAAAAGACAAGTACAAAAATAGAGTAGAATCAGTGTAATATTAGTGTGATGCAAAAATACTCGGTTTTTTTTTTATTGATATGATATGTAAAGGAGATGTTGGCGCACAAGTAAATTTAGTTATCGATAGGTCAAGATATACTTGCCTATTGTAATGTATTTTTTTTCCTTTTTCTATTTCTTTCTGTTGCCTTATCTGTATCGTTTTGATGGTGCCTTTTCTATTTCTTTCAGGCTTCCGTTTGGCACCTTGTATATGCACCGACCAAAGGCCTGAGGATGTGTCGCAGCGACAGCATCGATGCTTGAAGAATGGGAGTACGCTGAGAACGAAAACCACGAGCGAAGTCGAATCCCCAGTGAGAGCTATATTGAACGAATGACGGAGTGCCACGTAGGCCCTCAGAAAGGCTCCAGCTTCTCCGCAGAAGTGCCCCGAATCTCGAGGGACGGGTGACTGTTCCATTTTCGAAGCCAGCAGAGCATCGGGAACGTCAAACAGGTGGGCCAATGAAAATGGGCAATCTCGGAAGCAAGGACTTCTTCTTTCTCTTCTTCTTCTCCACGTGGGCCCGTGCAATATAGCATGGATTCCCGGAACCAGATTCTACTACTTGAGAGTGGAAGCACACAGAAGTCCTGGGCTTGCCAAGTGCGCTCTGAGGTCTATAGCTTTCCTTTTTTCTATAAGTGACGATGATATTACAGGAAAAAGTTGAGAAACAAAATAAATATATATGGAGACAGATACCATCTTCATTTTGCTGGTCTCAACCTAGATTCCGCCCCTTCGTTCCTCTTCGTCCAAGTTTCAGTGCACCTTTTCATGGTCATGATAAACCAACTATCCCAATAATAAATCTTCCTAACACAGTGAGACAGTGAGAGTGACATATGAGGTAAGAGAAACGATGCTTACAAAGATGTCGAATAGATGGAAGTGCGACTGACTCTATAAAGAAGGCTCAACTTTCTATTACGCGCAGTTTTTAGGGATATGGGATATTAAAGCAATGAATAAACATGCTCATTTATGCATGATGACGTAATATAACACGTCGGCAGCTCCATATGGCGGCAATACATTGACGGTATGAAATAGAATGTTTATTTAAAAGACGTTGAGGGCTAAAATAACTCCCACAAGGTTCCCTTATTCATTCGTGTAAGACGACTCGACAGTGATAGACATCTTCTTCTTCGTCTTCTTCTCAGTCAATGTATTGATCCGACCCCACCTTTGAAACCTTTCTCCACCTAACGTGGTTTTACGCAGCTTCCGGGATCGGACGCTTAGCAAGCTTTCAGCACCTAACATGCACGGTTTTGCGTTGCATCCACGATAGGCCCACCATGTACAAAACGACAATACCGTGTGGTATTGTCGTTCACCTACGACGCTACAGTCGTGGCGTCACGTCTGTAGCGTCGTAATGGCACCATGATCACGCCACATATTTTGGCGATGTGTGACGTCATGATGACGTCATATGGCTTCGTCCATCACGTGATGATTATTTCTTGCATCACTTGACGCCGACACCATCGGTGGACTGTCAATTTTCGCGTTTGACGGGGCATCTAAGGCTGTCGCCTTAGTATACTGAACTACTTTAGAAGCACTGATATCAAGAACTGCTTGAATCCTGTGGCTAAAAAAAAATTTAATCGATAGGGAGAGACAGAGAGAGGTCAGGAAAATCACCATACCGAAGAAATGCAAACACTTCTTTGTCTGTATTCAACACACTATGTTTCTTTTCACCAATACATGGCAAAACAGGCTGGTCATCGTTTTGTTTTGCCTCTAAGTTTTCGTCAGCCTTGCTCTTTGTCGTTCCTGCATCGTTTGAGATCCCACACTTCGAATGTCTCTTCAAGTACCAATCACGAAATGAAGGCGTTCCCCAAGTGCATTGCTTCAACGAGAGAGTGCCGACGTTGTTTGCACTCCTGATTGCAGAGGTGCGCGGCGACAGCGGAAACGAGATTAAGGCAGGACGACAAAAGGTTAAGCCCTTCAGACCCCGACTTCTTGGCAAACTGAACTCTTCGTTAGCAGAGCTCTTCGATGTTCAAGGTCTCGTGAACAGACACAGCATTGCTCCATGGCAATGCTGTGTGTGTTCACGAGACCTTGTACATCGTTATCGCTTTATCCTTGCTTTTTGATCGGTTTCATTATGTGCCGCATCTGAAAATTGGACCCACGTCCGCCTAGGTGGAACAGTGGCTACGGTGCTCGGCTGCTGACCCGAAGGTCGCGGGTTCGATCCCGGCCACGGCTGGTCGCATTTCGATGGAGGCGAAATGGTAGAGGCCCGTGTACTGTGCGATGTCAGTGCACGTTAAAGAACGCCAGATGGTCCAAATTTCCGGAGCCCTCCACTACGGCGTCTCTCATAATCATATCGTGGTTTTGGGACGTTAAACCCCAGATATTATTATTATTAAAATTGGACCCAGCTTTTCTCTTTCTAGGTTGTAAGATCAAGAGATGCGCTTTCACTTCGGGAAGATTTATGGGGCTAAGCTGAAGAGCAAATTAACAACGGTAAAGGGTGCGGATATAAGAAAGTAACGCGAAAGATGGAAGCGAGACTTTCGGGTTGAACAACAGAAGCCGGAATATACGGAGAAAAGAGTAATGTTCTTGGTCCGAGTGGTCAATATTCTCGCTATTGAAGTTTCTTAAAAAAGGAAAGAAAATTGAAAAGCAGCAGCACGTTACATACATACGTGTGCAACAGTCGCCAGCTGTTATCAAGCACACAATTTAATTTGTTTGCTTTCGCATCTCTAGAAGTGAAAACAACGTGAAAAACCTAAAAGTGTGGGACACATGTGTCAGGATTCAAGGAGAAAAATAGAAATAAATCTAGATTACATTTGCCTAAGACTAGCGTGCTTCCAGGTCAGGCGTACTACTGCAAGTCAGACAGGTGAGAGACGTCTGCAAAGCAACCAGATAAACACAAAGACAAGTAAAGGACACGCGTACACGTGCCTTACTTATTATACGGACGGACACAAACAATCATCCTTTCCTGCTAGTGCATTTATTGAGGTGTATAAGTATTCGCTTCCTCTCATGGCCCCTTTTTTTTTAGTAATGCATTATGTCTTTCCGTGTCAAATTAAACTGCGTCGATAAAACAAGCCGTACACGTACTGACATTATACGTACGGCGCATTCTGACGTAACATACCTAGCTTTAGAGAACCCCGAACGCTCATGATGGGTCACAATATGGGCTGGAACACTAAATAAATGATTTTTTTTTAAAAAAATTCGGCAGATCCCACGTACCTTGGGAATCGGATGTTATACGAAGCATGCGGAGGGAAGATAATTGTTTTGTAATTTTTTCATTGAGCGAAACGTTACGAAATGACGCTAAAGATATGTACAAATGTTGTACGCATAGACATATGTTGAAACAGTCACATATGTTTTATATAAACAGTTGTTTACCATTGCGTAATGATGCCAAGAGCAACATTGGAATTACCAACACCAGAAGCGGCAAGCTGAAATGTAGCGCTTGTGCTCGTGGGGATGGTAGCCCTGGCTAGTGCTACGTAGACCAACTTCAGTTGGATGGCGCTTAAGTACAATTGACACTAACCCGACGTGACGCCTGTATCATTGGAGTACATATGTAATGTTTATAAAGTTAGATGGGCAGCACTGCAACCATAATTGACGTTTCACCAACATAACGCCTGCATAGCGACTTTTTCCAAAGGGGTTCCGAGACCTGCCGCGGCTGCGGTAGAATACTTGATTGCCACGAAGAATGCTTGTATTCGATTCCTGCTTTGAACCATAACATATATTCTTTGCATTCGTCGGGTCAACGCTGCCGATGTCAGTTTTTCTTAACGCCCTCGCATTCAAATTACCAATGTCTGTTCTCGCCGTTCCTCGGTAGATATGAAACTGTCAAACACCTGTGGCACATACCCAGTGCTTTCGTGGCACATACCCAGTTGCAGAAAGCTTTCAATGCCACCAATCTTGGAGGCCATTGTTATCCATCGTGATATTCTCGAGGAAAGAAAACGAGAGGGCAAATTTACAACATGACTAGTGTGATCAGCTCATTCTAACTAAAATGCGCCTCAAGGAGCCTTGCAACACTTTTCCAAGTAATCGTCGAATAGCTTCAGTAAAAGAGGTTATTGTATCAAGAATCAACTGCCGTAAAAGATTTTGTAGAATCCGTCAAGTACGAGCAGAATTACAGGGATTGGTCGCACGCTTCAAGCCCCTTTTCTCTCCTTTCGTGCTAGCGAAGCTTGCTGGAAGCTACGCAGAGAGGGCGATGACAAGGGGGCAGGAAGGATGTGTCCCTTTGACAGCGCGTGTAATGACCTTGAGCACTTTTTTCTTCTTTTCTTCGAATGCGCGGCCTTATTTTCAAAGTGTGATCACGAGCGCCTGCGGGTGCACGTGGCAGCATCCCACGGCGGCCACGGTAACGACACAGCTCACGATTCTCAAATCAGCCAATGACCGTAGACTTTTGGTTTATGGCGTGGTCACTTGAGTTTATGGCATCGTCCATCGAGAAAAGAGGGAACAATTTCTTGATGACTGAGAATTGATGATAAGTTCCAGGCCGCGTGTGGGGCTATGATGTTTGACGCCAGGAGCCTCGAGCACCGATCGCTGGGGAGTTTTCTGAGCATGCTGAAAATGTGTTGCAGCACCCCTTTAAGCAATGACGACACCGTTGTGTTCTTTGCGTGCACAAAATAGATGTATTTCTGCATGCTGTACCTATAGTCAAGTTCGGTCCTCCGTCAGGCGTTATGTCAGTCAGTCACGTAGTCCTACGTCAATCAGTAACTAAATATCATTAACTGAAAAATTACTGGGGGCTGCCCGAAACAATAATGCAAAAAGCTTTCGTCGCGGAACCTATCCCTAGTCTTTAAAAACAGGGTAAATGATAGTTAGGGACACACGGTACGAAGCATGCATAAGGGTAGGTACTCGCTAGCGGCAAAACTGCGAGCGACACGCCGCGTGCGGCAAGTGTGCTCGCGGCAGGCGCCTGCGTTCGTGCTTCCACTCGCGTTTTACGCTACAAGGCAGTGATACTTGGAGTCTCGAGTTGTATAAGACTTCAAGAATTGCTGCCGCGCCGTGTAAAACGCGAATGGGAACAGGAACGCACGCGCGTGCCGCTAGCAAGCTTGCCGCACGCGGCGTGTCGAGCGCGTTTTTGCCGCTAGTGAGTACCTACCCTAATTCTTTGAGTGCGATTAAACGCTGGTGGTACGTAGACGCTGTTATAGACCAACGATGACAGCGCACGTTACTGGGGCGTCCACGAACCCAGTGGTGTCAGCACGTTGCATCTGGGAACGCGTGCATCCAGTGTTTCGCAAGGCCGCTGTGGCAACACCGATCGAAGGCGTCGGGGCAGCGTATCACTAAATTGGATCGTGTTATCCGTGGCTCGAGACATGATCGACCGACGCGCTTCGTTGACACGCCTATAGGTTCCGGCGGAAGCCAATATGCGAAGCGTGTTATACGCGCTTGTAGATTGAACCAGGCACAGCGGTAAACTGACAGGATGCTTTTTATACACGTCACGTTCCTATTAGATCTCTTTTTGACCTACCCAGTACGATGTAAGCCCGTGATCCTGTTAGCGTGCGTTAATAAAATTTGGCTCCATAACGCCGCTTGCATGAAAGACGTATGGAAGGCAAGCTTGGCATGCAATTAGGAAGACATGTATCTCTGTTAAAGTCGACCTTTTGTGCTACATATAATTCTAGACGGCCTTTGGTCATGTATACTTGTTATTTTAGCAGCACAATGCATCATGGCCATAGGCGTGCGCACAGGGGGGTAGGGGGGGGGGGGGCGCCCCCCCTCTTAGTCACCTAAGAGGGGGGGGGGGAGGCGCCAAGTCAGCTGCACAAATTGACATAATTGGGAGGGGGCTGCGACTCGGGGGGTGGCGCAAAGTCAGCCCCATACATTTATAACAGGGAGGGGCGGGGGGCCCTGCGACATACCTTCGCCCCCCCCCCTCTGAAGGCGAGCCCTGCGCACGCCCTATGATCATGGCATTCTATGGACAAGGATTGCGCTCTCGTTTACTAGGTCCTATAGAGTTGCCATTGCATTGTTTGCGTATAGTACATTGCAGCTGGCAACATACTGTATGCCCCATGTCAATATAGTACATGCGGAATAAACAACATATACACAAGTATACGTATGTATACGTGTGTTTGACCAGAGTGCAATTAGGGAAAGAATTAGTGCATGAAAAGTACAAGGCTTTCAATTGTCAGTTGCCCCAGCTATTCCGCATGGCTATCCCGCAGGGCGCCTTTACTGGCATTCAGCAAGGGATACCATTTTTATTACACTTCAGATCTCTACTACATACCCAACACAATTACCTAACAAATTTCAATTTTCAATATAACAATTTCAATTCGCAGATGAGAATTCCCAAGTGAGTTATGATCGGCTAGGACAAGATTTCAGCGAACTTCACTGCTGTGTGTGGACTTTTCAATTGCGCGAATACTTTCGTTTTGTCAACTTTGGTGTTGCGTGAACACATTTTTTTATTGGAGAACATGGAGTAAGTGCGTGAGTGTTGCACTAAGTACCTTTGTATATTCTTGTGTTTGTTTTTTCTATTTTGCGACGGTCACTAATGTGCAAGAGAAGAGAAGTAGGCGGGGCCACGCATTGGCACCAACCTCTCCTTATATATATATTTATTTTTAAAAAAAATCAATTTTCAACTGATGCGCCGTTTTCTTTATTTGTCATTACCAGTAATTATTTATTTATATATGAAAAAAATCACGGGACGGTTATTACAAGTCGCCAAGTTACTACTTCTTTCTCCTCGTCTTCACTACAGCCATTCTCTGTCGGCTTGGTGTTCCTTGTCAATATTGTTACGGCATAATTATGAGAACGATCACGAAATTTCCACCTTTTCATTTTTTCCCAGGCTTTTATAATAAAAATTTTCACCCTTGGTTACAAAATTATTGCAAACACTTGCATCGTTAAAAGAATCATGACTGGTGTGAGGTATGTATACTAGTGAGGAGCAAGAAAGAAGATGAACACGCTAGGTCCGGGGTAGACGTTATTAAACTTCAGATATCAGTTCACGCCCCGAAGGCCATAAATAAAGTTTTTCCATACCATACCATTGGATAAGTTCACTCACTAAATGGTCAATCCCCTCCAATGGGTATGAGCCATGTCCAGAGGATAACAACAACAACAACAACGTTTTACCAACCAACGTTCAGCAAGACCTCTTCTTGCTTTGACCGTTTCGCATCGATGACTGAGTCTCACTCCACGGCCAGTGAGACATCAGCCGCTGCTGGACCAGATCTACCCCACCGAGAAGGCGAGCGGCCCCGGTGAATGCCACGGCGGCGCCTTCCTCAGGTCCCGACAGCTTCTTTAGGAGCCAGGTGGAGACGGTGTACGAAGAAGTTCCGGATACCCGCAGCCTGTTCCTCATGGCGTGGGTCTTCTTCTGCGTCGGAAGCGTAATTATACTTGTCTTGCTTGGCGTTTATGCTGATACCACTGTGTTTGCTCCAGAGGGTGAGGATGAAACCTTCTGTGGCCATGAACCGACTCCTGATGACAGAGGCTCTCGAGACCATTTCCACCATCTGAACTGCTGTGCCGCCTGGACTGCCATTCCGACCTGGACTGTCATCGCAACTTGGACTACCACCGTGACATGGACTACCATCGCTACCTTACTACCATCCGGACCTGGACTATCATCGTCACTTGGACTACCGCACCGACCTGGACTGTCCCGCCGACAATGACCTTCGCGGCAACGGCCAACTGTCGCAAGGCCAGACCGGCCAACTACAGCAAGGCCAGACCGGCCATCAACGTCGACATCAAATACATCCTCAATCACTTGTTTTCCTTAGTAGCATACCGGACTGATGCGTTCGGCGCATACACACGAAAGTATTGTAAGAACAGCAGGCTCTTCGTTCTTTTGGGCGGCTGCTGAAGGGACAACGGCTTGTTGTCATTGCGCCAAAAAAAAATACCCACAGCAGAGAAGAGTCTTCTTCTAATGGCGACTGTGAACTGCCTCGCTGAACCTTTATGACATTCGCCTTTTCCGCCCTTATTGGCTAACATAACAAGAGTAATTAGACCAGTCATTGCAGTGCGCTGGATGCAATGTCCTTTCGCCACCTTATCGTCACCTTGCATCATGTAGTGTGGGTCGAATGGTAGACTATTTGTAGGCATTTCACATTAAACCGGCGAAACGGTAGCAGTTGAGCGTACTTATTGCGTGCCTGTGACGCATAACCATCCTGGAAACAGGAATAAGTGTGCTGCTTAAAAATAACATTGTGCGAAATATGAACGACAAACAAGAAAGACGTCGAGTAAGCTACCATGAAAAGGGTTAGAAGAAATCTCTGTATGGTCCCTTAAGCGCCGGCGGGTGTTCGTGCTATCCGACGTTACAATTTTAAATATGTAACGGGTTATTCGAGAGATAACCATTCGCACAAATTTCGAGAAACATATGCGCCCGTCACAATTGCTAGAAAGAGAAAGGAAAAACCGTGCGGAATATTTTGTTGACTGGTTTGCCGTACAAAAACTGCTGAGTCATTGGTCGTATTGATAAACATGACAAATCTGACGGCAAGCGCTCGCATAACCGGGGAGATCATATGTAATGCTATATCAGGTATACTGTTCACAACACTTGCGCAAGGTATCCTTGAGAACCTGCCACGCTCCCGTGAATGTGT
Organism: Rhipicephalus appendiculatus; assembly: GCA_030522465.1. NCBI lineage: Eukaryota > Metazoa > Arthropoda > Arachnida > Ixodida > Ixodidae > Rhipicephalus > Rhipicephalus appendiculatus. The sequence continues at coordinate 3,592,724 of JALIZH010033007.1, read as the reverse complement.
CAGTTGGAACAACTATATTGTTCTAAACGCTCCTTATTTGCAGTAAGAGACCGAAATGTAACCCCCTGACGTGTTCATTTCTTAGGCAAGGTATATGAGTGAATGTAGGCACCTTGACCTTTCTTGCATGAAATGCAAGCACAGCGGTTAATTACGTATTTAGCTAAGATGGTGCGTATGGCTGCTTGGATGAAATGTTTGGGCAATGCGCCAATGTCATCAAAGGGGACCTTTAAAAGCTATCAGTAACAAAACTATCAGGCAAGATTTGAACTGATAAATGAGCTCTTAATAGTGCCGGGTTGGCCATTATCGTATCTTTATAGTTAGGGCCACTCTAAGTGTCGTAAAGCTTTCTTTTACGTCATATCGTATCCATACATAGCACCGAGCTTAAGAGCCCATTCAAAGAGTTTTGAGGCTTACTTTTCTGCATTCCTCGCCATCTTTTCCAAGATGGCGAGGAAGCTCACTTTCACGTTGCAGCTGTCGTTGAGATGCATTTTTGAAGCTTCTACAGCAACAATGTACACTGTGGCTGTCTACGCTGCGTTTTAAAAGCCTCGACAAAGCCGCCTCGTTCTTAAGCAAAGACGAAATAATAAGAGTCTGTATATACAAAATTACATGCGTTAAGAGGGAAAGCAAGTAAAGCGTTGGAATTTAAGAAAGCAGCGAAAGCGTTTCTTGTGGTTCGCTGAAGCCTTTAACAGCGGCGGCAGGTGTAAGTAAGGAAAAGTGCGCAGCCGGGCCCGTGTGCCACCGCTACACCGAACGAAGGAAGCCTAAGAAAGCGATGCGCCCCATTATTCACTTTCTTCAACAAAGCGAGCACTTTGCTCGGCTAGACAGAACAAGCGGCTGTCGCGAACTAAGGAAACATAAGCGCAGCGAACTTTCGAACTGCATTTATCAGTCATTCAGGCACCGTAGGCATTACCGTATACAAGCAAAGCTTGTGTTTAGAATAAGTTCATTTCATCGTAGTACGTAAACACTTGGAAACCGTGTCTATACAACATGGACAGTAACTAGCACACACAAACGACTAAGTACAATGTACACGAAACGTTATTACGGAAATGTCCAAGTCCTCAGGACGTCCTAACACATGCTACTATGGACCAACACACACACTAATCACAACATACACAATGTACGTGACGATGTATATACATAATATACGTATGTTCACGAGCATGTAAGTTTATATGTACATCAGATGTTATGGCACAGGATATTAACGTTATAGCGTTAAAGAACTCGTTTCGCACAAATTCCGGCGTCGGCGTCGGTGTCGGCGTCGTTGGTTGTGAGCGAAAAATCATCTTGTCCGTGTTATCGCAAGGAGTTTCTACGAACGAAAAGCGTTGCCGAATTCGACCCTGAGTTTGTGTCTGTCTTCGGTGCTTAGTTATATTACCTGGAGTTGTGAATGGTTCTACAGAACCAAAGGCTTGTATATAAAAAAGGGAAATGTAAAGAGGGCAGGAGGGAGCGAGGTGTCAAGGAGAGTTGGGAAGGTGAACCAAACGATTTTTTCGTTTGGCTGGGCTCTGCGAAAAAAAAAAAAGAAAACTCCATAGACTGAGCGAGAAAATGAACACTATATTCGTATTATTAGCCAAGACCAACAGCCAATGTCAAAGAGGGGACATAAGAACGAAAAGATTTCTGAATAGGTCCTCGAGTTTACGCTCACTTTTTCCAGGGGCGAACAATCTTTCTTTTTCCCATAATGATAGGTTAGACGAACCGACATATTCGGAAGGAATTAATCCGCTTATGCTCTTCATGCAAGACAAACTCAGGAGCGCATAAGGAATTCACAAAAAACTGCCCATCCAGCGTGCTTCTTATATTACAAGAGAAGTAAGAAATAGCGGCAGTACAGAAGTGGGCACGCCCTACAGCAGACAAGGGATTCCAATGTGTTTTCACGCTCGGACGCAGTCAGAGAAGCGAGCAGGTCTGGCGCCGGCGCGGTAGATAATTCAGCAACCGTGCACGGTGCAATCCAGTGCCGTTGTTTTTATTCGACAGCCTCGTGGGCCAATAACGGCGCCCGCTGGCGTTCGATATCTGGGTGGACGTGCACTCCCGTCTATTGCAATGGGGCCTCTCAGAAAGGCAGGTGAGGCTGCGGGAAAAGGAAACGCTGTATAGCACCGCCACAAAGGCATCCCCGCGTGGGACCGAGAAGAAAATTGCTGAGCGGTGTAAGCCCGCGAGAACGCAGGCGCATTGGTCGTTCAAGGGAAGACCCCTCACTAGCAGTGCCTAGTTAAGTGTGCGGACGTATTCCTCGGACTAAGCCCTATGTTAACCAGAGGGTACTAACGAGGCATTAACGAGGCAAAAGGCTGGGGGTTGTAACGAGCAGTTAGAGCGGCGTTCGGAGATGTGATATGCGCTTTGTGACTGCTATTCATTCAGTACCAGAACAATTACTTCCTTTGCCTTTCGAAAATTAGCTGCCCTCGTCGGTCTCTCACGCTAATGACGCATGATCCACCACGATGGTATAGTGGTTACGGTGCTCGACTACTGACCCGAAGGTCGCGGGAACGAATCCCGGCCGCGGCGACCGCGGCGACCGCATTTTGATGGAGGCAAATTGCCATAGGCCCGTGTACATAGATTTCCAGAGCCATCCGCTGCGGCGTCCCTGATAATCGTATCGTGGTTTTGAGACGTAAAACCCAAACAGTTACTTTTGTAAATGACGCTTCAATCTGAAAGCCGTAGTTCAGCTATATGGGGTGCACCATGTGCACGTCTGTGACTACAGAGTTACAAGCATTCATTATGTTTGCCCATCAGCACACAGCCAAAACAATGCGCAGCAAGGCAGCTAATTCTGTGGCGCAGAGCACAGATGGAACCCGCACTTTATAGAAAGGGTGCAATAGGACTCAACTGTCCTTGTTCGAATTTACTTTTGTAGCCTGTGCTTTTGCGTGATGTACTTGGTGACGATGTCTCAAGTAGAAATTTGTCTGGGGATATTTTATAGTGCCTGGAATGTACCTTGACTCCCAAGGAAAAGAGGTCCCCTGCGTTTCAGCGTATCACGTGCATTTAAGTGCGCATGTGCGTGCAAGGTCTTCGCCGCGTCAAGCCTTACCGCGCTGTTCTTCCTCTGTCCTTTCAACAAAGATTTCCGAAACCCGTTCAAATATTTGCACATTTATCCCTGCGCATCATTATTAGCCGATGACCGTTCTTGGCTGCAACCTCAGATATACATGGCATTTCCTGAACGTATTTAGCGTGCAGACGCATTTCGTAAGAGGAAGGTAAACATAAGATCCACTGCAAAGGGACGTCACTGGAAAGTATAACACGTGCCTGGAAAAGACGAAGACAGAGAAGCCTTGAAGATTATGGCTCAGTAGACGCTCTCTTTCGCTCCGTTTGTCGTCTCTTTCTTCTTTTTTCTCGCCCTCGTAGCCACACCGGTGCTCCGGTGTATTGAAACGATCGTGAAACGAGTAAGAATACAAGCGCCCGTCGTTCGGCCCCAAAAGTGACGTCTCCATTCGCACCGGAAAAGCTGTTTCTTCACGGCTATGTTGCTGGCTCGGTGGTTGAGCCTTAAACCTATTCATGCTCGCGACGTTTGACGAAAGCCTTCAGCGGCTTTACGCGTAGCGTGGAAAAGACTGTCGTTGTTCCTTTCACACGCTTCTTCTGTGAGCCGTGATTCAACCCTTAGAGAGTATTTTTCTCCGTGCCGCCATATTGAGCTACATAACTGCATAGATACTTCCACCCTACTCTTGTAAAGCAGCAAGTGATCAGAATAAAAAATAGCCGTGGAAATTGGCAGTGATTCGAGGTGGCAAAAAAAAAAAAAAAGAAATTGATAGGTGTATCTAAACAAGTATAACGCATAAAAAAAACAAGGGGAATAGATGATCTCCAGGAAGTCATATTTATCCTTCGAGCGACACAATTAGTACGATAATAGCTACAATCGTGAGGATAATGATGATACCAAAAGAGGCTTGCTTGTGCAATGGGACTTCTTTGTAAGACCGCGGCTTTTCAAAAAGCGGCGTCGCATTACACAGGCATCGCCTGCGGTACACAAATCGCTCTATACGTGGCGAAAACATGCCACAGCGAAAATCGAGAAATATTTGGAAAGCATGAACGATGTAGCTAGGCAATGCTTAACTAAAGACAAAAATTGTAAAGAATAACCACACATGTATCCTTTCTTTTTTTCTATATTCCACAGTGAGTACGCGTCTGAAGGAACATGCGAAGGTGGTTAGCGTTCTCTCCATCTGCTGAATAAGCTTTTTCTCGCTTCCTTCTAAATAACTAAATGAAGCAAAAAAAAATTTTTTTTCAGGCCTCACGTTCTTCCCGTCTTATTATTTCCGAGAAGATATCATCGGATCACTAATTCAAACTCAATAACAATAATATTGTCACGGGGCTCATGACGCTGACGAAGTTGACAGTCGGCGTGTCCAAGATGAAACTCTTTATTTGGCCGAACTTGTGGCCAGGAAACGGATAGTCAGACTACAGCAAAACACACTGTACAATGCTAGCGGCGAACAGAGCGTCGGCCGTCGATAAAACTGATCATCTTTGGGACGTGCCTGTCTTTTCTACATCACGCATTGAACTTTCCAGCTCTATCACTGGTGGTCGCGCAAGCTCTGGAATAAGCTCGACTGTTCGCGTCTTTCGCGCAATCTTAACAAAACGATCTACTACAATCGTGAAGCGTTCTCGAACACTGTGTCGCGGTCTGCGCCGAGCATTGCTGACAGTCTTTGTCGGTGTAAACCGAATGCAGCAAAATTGAAACAAGAAACGCGCGTGGCAATATGCAACGTTTTATGTGCCAAAACCACGATATGATTATGAGACACCCCGTAGAACTCCGAAAATTTTGCCCATATACCTGAGGTTTGTTAACATGCACCTAAATCTAAGTACACAGGCCTCTAGCCTTTCGCCTGCATCGAAATGCGATTACCGTGGCCCAGAGCGAACCCGCGACCTTCGGGTTCACATACTAAACTCCGAGTACCCGTTGAAAGAACAAGGTTTCACATAGCCCCTGATACGACCTGGTTCGTCTCGTCCGTAGCAGTGAACGAAGCCTGACAGACGCTTGGTGATGCGCGTCACGCTCCGACTGCACTCGCCTGGAAATCCAGATCACTCTGTTTAGTGCGTGAGACAGAGACCGACTATCTTGCTGCAACCTACAAGCGCTAGCACACCCTTGGGCATACTTGCTGGTCGTGACTCGAATCCTGAGAGCCAGGGGGGTAACCGCTGTGAACGCGGCTTTCCACTATTGCCAGCGCATTACTCTTGCTTCTTCGCCATGTCTTTCTCTCTCTCTCTTCTTTTTACCTACAAAAGTAGGTAAAAAATCGCCCAGTGCCCATTGGTATTGCGTGTACATGTTTGCGCACTCGGTAAAGAGAATTCTGGAGCGGAAAACGGCCGTTAATTATCTCTGATCTTCCTTAACTCGATCTTCGTTAATTATCTCTGATGTTACGAATGCACTACGCGAGCTTGTTACGCCTGTGCCCGAATGGTTATGTAGTGCTGGATATATTTCTATGCGTTGTTTAGCTAGGCCCAACGAAGTTTCATTGATTTCGGAATCGAAAGGGTAAAAAAAAAGCGTACAAAACGTAATTATTAGCTGTACGTAATAATTACGTTTCGTACAGTAAGTTCCTTTATGAAACGTAATTACTGCCGTTGTAAACGAAATAGCGGCAGCCTAATGTGAGTAGATTAAAAGATAATTAATGACCTGTAAGAGGTTTAGCCTTTTATCTGCTTTCAGAAATATTAGTGGCAGTAAGAGTGCAATTAGAGTGCGTATATAAGTGCAAGGTACTCGTACTTGGTCTTGAGTGATGAGCTCTTGTGTATGTTGGCTAAAGGCCTCCATTCTATTCTTAGAGGCAACACGGTGTGATTTTGAGCGCCTAGGCTTACAAACCAGGTCATGACATTTTGCCTCTGCGCACAAGTGAAACTGGGTTTACCCGAAGAGCCGTTTTAGATAGCTTACCAAGTCTACCATTTGCTTGCGTATTCACAGCTTGCTGGATATTTTAGGCTCTAAAGGTAAGTCGCGCCCATCATTGCCTATGGAAAAAGTAAATGTATGCCCTTTTATTTCGCAACATTACCGATGGTGGGCACTGATTTGATAATCATCAACAATAATCGGTAGGATAAGAACATAACCAAGCTTCCTTAGCTGGCTAGCTGATAAAAATACTCCACACATAAAGCTTTCGTAATACATCTTTTACAACACAATCTGGAAATGCGAAACTCCAGCCGACGATAGAGCTATATGTTAGACAGGTAAAAAATGACAGTAAAAAAACAAACAGGGGCTCATTGAACCTCTGAAAAATGTTTGTTATACGCATCAATATAAATACCGAAGAGCAGGGGAGATTAGAAAAGCACTGCGAATGCAAAATGCGCGATCAAAGTGTTATGAAACCCTAAACTTGACGTTGCGAAAAAAAAAAAAACAGAAGAAACTTTCAAAGTGTTTTAAACTCTGCCACCCAAGTGACTGCATAAAATGGGGACAAAAGTAAAACAAAATAAGAGCAGGCAAAGTGCGAGGCGTTACTTTAGGCAAAAGTATAGCGGAACATGCTTTTTCCAAACATCCGAGCACATACAGAACGAAGGTGGTGGTACACTTTCCTCGCAAAAGTACATATCGCGTGTGTGTACGCTTCGAGAGAACTGGAGAAGTTCTGTCTTGCACTGGCGGAATATGAAGATTTACGTCACGGTTCACTCCGAGGAGGGACAGGACCCTTGTAGGCCGAGAGTGCTCGCTGTTGCCCTGGCTTTTCGAGTGTCGGGACGTCTGTTTTGCTCATGCAGATGTTGTCGTTTCATTATTTTTTTATTACTCTTTCGCATTATGTATATTACTCCGAGTGTTTACGGCGATATGTCGTTTGCACACTGCTCGAAGCTACTGCGACGAGCACGGAGTTCTCCGTCCCGCTCGTCCCACTGTAGCTCCGAGCAGTGGGTGAACGACATATCGCCGTAAACAGTGCGAGGACCCTTGAGAAATAGCGCGTCGCCGGAAACGCGAAAGCTTTAGAACGATCGGCAACTTCTTGCTTCGGCATACATTGAAGAACAAAAAAAATAATAATAAAGGACAGCGTTGTAGTGCTCTATTTTTTTTATCGCGTATGATCTCTAGAAGGAAAATTTAACGACGAACAAGCTCCGTCTACCTTTGTTCCGTAATTTCTATATGTGTTTCGTTGGAGTGCACTGGTAATTGTTAGTGATGGTTACCCAAAAAGGCTTGGTTGAAGCGAGTCAGTTACGTTATCCAATCTCCACGATTCACGTTGTTCCCGCCGAATATCCTTCACGGCGGCATGTTTTACGTGATCTCTAGTTGTGTGTGCTTTTGAGAAGCTTAGAAAGCTGCTAATAAGGGCAGTAATTCTTACAACCCACAATGCCTAGAAAAAAAATTCTGTAGGGATTGGTGTAGTTCTAGATCCTGCGCTAAATGCAGCTCCACTTCTCTGAAACCTGAGGAAGTGTGTAGCACGTGCACCTAGCGATTCCAGTTCGTAGAGTTACTACTGCACCGTTTATCAAACCACCGATGATGTCAACGGTTGAGGTACGCATGTACAGTTCCCCGGCACGAGCAGAATAATGTTAAGGAGATTCGCAAATTTGGTTTGCAACATATGCGCGCTACATTTTGCTGCGCCTCATCGATTTCTTGCTTGTTACGACAGTTGAAATACATGTCGTCGGCAGAGAGTTCCGCCAGCTTTTTTTCCCCTTCAGATGCAGCGACGAAGCGCCGGAGAACAGGCGGTGGGAGGAGCAATTGCGCACTTGGCGAGGCGGTGGCGCCCTCTCTTGCGCAACACGGGTGTCAGCCGTATGTTTCAGAAGCGTTTTTAGCGAGCTTAAATTGATTACTTCGTTTACGTCTTGGTAATTTCTGTTGATTGTATTATTTTCGACCATGTCAGTTTATTTAAACCTGTTTTTTAGCATTGCTAGCCTTGTTTTATCCCTGTACTGACTACTTCATTTTGAGCGCGATCATGCCTCATGAGATCTACGGATGAACGACAAGCCGGGCACCGCAAGTGCTACACACTTAAAACAGAAATAAACTCCTGGATGATTAAATAATTATATGTAATAACCAACGGGTCGAAATAATGGCAGAGTTAAAAGCCTTCGCAGTCTATACTGTGCGGGATCGTGCATGCTTTTGTTTTATTGCATGCTCTCCGACTGCATTGTAATACACAGGTGGCCTCAAGGCAATCACGCATTGGAAATGGCGCTCAGTGCACGTGAGACTTCCACCTAAAAGGCTCAGTTTCACCGAAGCAACTAAACTTAGTCCTCCCTTCTTCCAGTTCTGTTAATCAATTCTAACCTTCTGAGCGAATAAAGGGAATAAAAAACAAACAGGAAACAACCATCGAAAAGTTCTCCTTACGAAGGATGGACAGGCACCTCCGCTCTCTCAGGGGATTACTTTCAGTGCAATAAGCCGATCTAAAGCCAGGCCCGAAAACTCGTTTAATTGATGAGCTCCCAAAGGAGCGGCCTACGTTCAGAGGGTTCGAGGTGTTAGGACCAGCTCGCCGACCCTCTTAGGCTGTAGTGCTATGTGTGGTTAGGAAGAGGCGAGAACTTGTATCGCAAAATCGGGACTGCAGAAATGGTTTGTTCCTCTCGCTAATGTGTTAGAAAGTATGCGTAAGTATTCATTTGGGAGATTAACGTAGGCTGCCGTATCTACTTGCACAGAAACATTCTCGCGAAGTGATATATAATCGTATGCGTGTGTCAGTGCTTCGTGCAATCACGCTCACCTGTACGTCAGCACTTTTTTTTTGTTTTGTTTTCAAAAGTTCAACGTGTTCTTCGAACCTGCGACTACTTTTCTAAGGGCCAACAAGTGACGCTGGTCTCTCCCATACCGTATAGAAGTTTCTGTTTTTTTTTTTTTCAGTGAATGTGTGTTTTCTTGTGCCCGATTTCCCTCTCTTCCGTCCGGGATATGTTCCTTAAGAAAAATAGCCAGTGCTGAGAAATTTACCATATTATAGTTTATTTTGTCATAAGAACTGAGACTGAGCGCGTGGATGTCCTACACTCTTAAAGAAAAGGTAGTGGCAGTAGTACTTGCTAACTTCTGGTAGTAATTGCTTCACACATATGTTCTACCCTGTCAGTAAGGGCAGCTACTCAATGCAGGGGTAGCGAATGTTACTACCCTTCAAGTTACTAACAGCAATTAGTGACTGTTGCTACCCTAGCCCATACTATCCATAGTTGGTAGAATAAAGGTTGTAAGAAAAAGAAAGTAACAACTACTAACGTGTTCATTTTGCCACATTATTTGACCACTATTAGGCCTAATAGTGATCGAGTTCATAAGGTCAAATTCACAGCACAAATTCGGGTAATCTTGCGTGGACGGGTAATTACTTCTAATAACACCCTCTATACTTTCCTTGGCATCTTTGTTAGTTCTCATTAATATTTCGTCTAATCACATAAGCCGAGCAGGCTCCAAGTTTGGAACACCAGCGCGCGCTCGCCAGCGAACGCCAGCGTCGCCGAAGGGATAATCCGTCGGTCCGAGCAGGCGCTGATTCGAGCCGGCTAAGCGACAGTGAAACGCCAGTGCCGGGATTGAGACGCACAGCGCTCGGAGCAGGAAACTGCAGAAGAATAGTAGAAAGGAGACCATAGAACGGAAAATAAAAGAAAAGGATATAAAATGTCTCATAATCATAGGAAAACGTCAAAAAAAGAAAGCAAATAAACACAAGATCAACAGAACCGAAACAAAGGCAAATCACTCCTACGCAGTTCGAACCCCTTTCACTTGGGGTGGAAATGACTTACGTTTTGCTATAAATTTCAGGTGGTTTTGCTGTAAGGCGTACGGGAGATAAAAAACTGAAGTAGTACCTTAAAGCTGTGCATTTATATAATACAAAACATCGTCAGCCTCTCTTTTCCAGCGCTGAAAGTTGTTGCTGAAAAACGTCACAATCCTGAGTCCGTTTATACAGTATTTTGATGGTTGTGTGTGCGAAGGTAAATAGGTGGATTTGATCTTACGACCCCTGGAAAATAGACCCATTCCCGACAGATTTTCGAATCCCAAAACGGGCA